>JAAEAF010003566.1:0-92106 GCA_011037195.1 Triatoma infestans
ACGCAGCATACATACATACATCGATACACCAATATAATATATATACACTTAAAACAAGCTATAAGAAGTAACAAAAACATTTAAATTGTGCCATGAGTAAGAAAATTAACTCCTTTTTTTTTTCTTTTTTTTTTTTAAATTCTCAACATGGTTGTAATGAAGAAAATTAATTAAGCTTACTTTGGCAAAAATGTTCTTATTATATTTCAATTGAATAAGTGAAAGAAAAGTGCTGACAGTATAAGAAAAAGCAGTAAATGGATGTTTGTGAGTTTGTTGGTTAAAATTGCTTGAGGGGAACGAAGGAGTAAGTGGTTTGTTGCCTAGAACAACCGAAGTGTGGGGGGGCCAAGTTACAAGGGTAAAAAGTTGCATCCAAACCAAACATTCACATATATTGCCTAGATTCCAGGCTACATTTCCTACTGGTTTTTTGTTTTTGTTTTGTTTGTTTGTTTCAAAGAAATTCAGTTGTATTTCTTTAAGAATATATTTAAAAATACCAACGGCTTTTTTGCATGAATGGCCGCCTTTTAAAAATTTATCTCTAACGGAAATTCCAACAGTATGTTTTGTTTTTTTCTTTATAAATAATGTGAACAAAATCCATCTAACCGGAAATGCAATTTTATTGAACGATATTTTCAGTTTTACGGGATTTTCTTGAAAACGGCTGTAATGATTTTTTTTTTTTAAACTTTGTATAATATTTACCCACCACTTTTACATATCACTTTTATTTGAAACATTTACCCGGGAAAATTTATATTTATAGGGGGTTCTGGGGGAAATTGTAACGCTAAGCTTTCCTCCAAAGTACCACTTCAATATAATGTATAGTTCTGGTTTTTCTATGGAGTTGGTTCAATATTATTGACGCTGCCTTCTTAATTACAATGTAATGACTTTTACTAACGACGTCCAGGATAAGTACTTCTCCCTTGTCCTATATACTTATTGCAAGGACAAATGGGAAAATTTGAATTTTAATGAAAACTTGTCATTTCATAAAATAACTTATAAACAGCAGCAAGTGAAAGTCATGTTAGTCGTGTTTCTCACCTGATTTTTTAAAATTTGATTATTTCCATTATTCAGATATTTTATGAAGTCATACCTTCATATCTAATTATTTTGTAACATTTAATAAAATGGTATTAGATAGATGCTTATACATCTTAATAACTATTTATTTTCAGAAGAAGAAGAATGCATTTTATAAAGCAAATGTGAGGCTACTAAAACTACGTTGAGTTGCTAAGCACACAGCTTGATAATCAGTCTCAACGACATTCCTTAAGCGGTAGAAAAGTTATTAATACTTATCAGCCAACCTGAGTAGCCAAATTGCAGAGCATAGTCCATATAAAATTATCAACAAACACGCAACCTATGGATAAGGCGTAGTCGATTTGGTAGTTAGTTTGCTCTGTGTTTAGCTCTCCCATAAGAGGTCAACCATATATGTGGTGATTAATTATTCCTATAGAATCGATAATGATTGATTCTGCTAGGAAAGTCAGATGTTTCGGTTCAATGCCCAAACCCTCGAGGAAGTCCCAAGTTGCCTTTGGGACAGTTCCACGGGCTCCGAACCAAAGTCCACGAACCACATATTCCCTTTCCCCGAACCACTCTCTGAACTTTTCTTTATAGAAAGGAGTGCACCTTTCGTATATGGTCTTCTTCTCATCATGGACCTTTGTGGCTTGTTCTAGGTTGTTGCACTCAAAGCGCAAAAAAAAAATCAACTATTTATTTGTTTACTTTTTGACATCTTATTTGAATTCACTTGCTAGACTACGGAGATAAATCTTTATTTAAAATCTATATAAGTATCTTTTGTATGATACGATAGCTATTAATATATATATATGCGTGATTTCGATAATGATTAATTCATTTTAATCTTTCTAAGTACAATTTGAGAAAAATTTCTTCTATCTTTCTAGAAATATGTTAAACCATGATCCTAAGTGATCATTGGTTCTAGAAAGAAACAAATTGACTGCTGAACGAACATTCTACGATTCCACCACTGCTAACGAGAAATAGCCTCTGGCAACAACTGATGAGGAAAACGGCGAAATAATATCAACTCATCTGGAAAGCAGATTCACTTTAACTGACCTGCTGATTTCCCAACAAAAAAGCTCCCGGAGATGACTTAATCCCGAATATGTTTTAAAAATATCTGCCTCGGAAAGGCTTTCCTAATTGGAGTCTTTAAGGCTTGCTTTTGACTAGAATACTTTCCCAAAATTTGGATGAATGCAGTCGTAATAGTATTTCATAAAACTGGTAAGCCAAAAAGTGATCCCGACAGTTAGCGATCGTTTAGCGTATTAATCCATAGTCAGAGTAAATTCACCAAGTTCGAGTGGAGAGTTCACTTCAACGTAATGGTTCTGTTGCATCCACACTTGTTGGTTTTATATAAGTATGCGGGGAGGTTATAAGGTTACGTACTGTTACAATAATTTTGAAGAAAGAAAATAATATGCAGCTGCAATATTCCTTGACTTAACTGCCGCCTTTGATACAGTTTGGCATTCTGGACTGCTCTACAACTTAGAAACACAAACGTACCTGAGTACATTACTCAAATTACAGGATTTTTTTTTTGTAAGACCGAACATTCCATGAAAGACTCAACAACACATACAATACTAGAAGAATGTCGAATTCTTGCGGAACTACCACAGGGACAATCATGAGTTCTATTCCGTCGTAAATGCGGCAGAGATTCAGAAACCCCAACTCACGTGTTGGGAATCTGTCCACAGAACATGCTCCTCGTCACCTGTCGACACCATAGGATTAAAAAAAGAAGTGTCAAGTTTCTCACTGAAAGTGGATACACCTGTTTCGATGAAGATCACTGCATCGACACGTGTGGTTCAAGCAGGTTTGGCGACATTATTGTATTTAAAGGGAACAACGATGCTTTGATCATCGACCCATCTTCCAATTCGAAACGAACGATCCCAACCAGGGAGTGAAAATCGACGAAGAGAAAAGGCATATTTATGAGAAATGCATTCCTCAAATGCAAGAAAATTACTGCGAAATATTCCGGGATCGAAACTATATCGTAAGGAGTTTGTGGTTCAGAAGTAAAGGAGCTATACCTCGCACAAAGAGCGATTTTTTTTGACCAGGTTGGAATAGATAAGATTCATCATCTGACCATTACCGAACAAAGTATACTTGACTCGCTCGGTATTATATAGTCAATGAATGACATCCCGTTCAAATTTTATTTATTTTAATTTTTTGTTTTCAGTTCTTTTCTATTTATTATGTACTGCTAACGTTCTATTGTTTTCTTGTATTTAGACTTGAGATTTTCCTCTGGTTAGTACTTTTTTATGACTTGTACTTTTTACTGTGTACAAACTGTGTTTTAATTATTTGTAATAATCTTACTAAATATATGTTAAACTTTGACTCGAACAATTGTAAAGATGTCCCGGGAATTGATTAATATGCTGTGTTTTGTTAAGCAACTCAATATAAATTAGCAGCCATAGAATTTTGCACAATTTCTTGTGAAATAATATGTTTTCCTTATCTTCCCCTCTACTGCTCGGACATACCTCAACCTACTTCAGTGACGCTAGCTACACATATGCGGATGTTACAATGTTAGCCTCAACTAACACAGATAATAGCAGAAGCATCACTGACATACAGGCATCAATTAACACTATATCAAAGATGGCAACTGAAGTGAAACCCTTCAAAAAGTGGTAGCAAAAATCTTTGCTCTTCAGAGATTGCTGATTGAAAATCTTTGCAAGCTGACAATTAACAAAAAAATTTAGCTGAAAATTTTCTGGAAACAAAGAGATAAATGGGATACGCTAATTTGGCGTTATCCTAGATACTCGACTATTATCAACTGTAACAGCATTACACTACAACATTGTATCCACTTATTAACAGAAACACCCCACTTAGACAATCCTGTACCGTACTTCTCTACATGACATATGCCTGCCCCAGTTTTGACACACTAACGGAAACGATTACAGACATTTCAAAATAAAGTACTAAGAATTACATTAAACGCTCCTTAGTTTACCAGAAACATAAAAATACACAGAGAACTTGACATATCAGACATTCACACACCCACATACACACATGACTAAAATAATAGACAATTTATTCTAAACCCTTCAGATAGTATCTTCAGCGTTACACTATCACATAGAAGAGTCTACACCATTACACCATCTGGATTAAAACCCACGCTATATCAAGAACTTTGACTTTTTTATTATTGATCACAATGTGTAAATCTTTTTAAGTGAGCTGGCCCATATTTGAGTTTGTAAAAAAAAAAAAAAAAAAAATCCTCCAACGTATAGGAAACTTCATCAAGGATATTAATGAAAATTCTATATAATTATAAAAGGGATTGAAATAAGTTTATATTGAATAATTTAAAGTTTAATAACAAAGCGAATGAAAAGTTAGTGGGAATTTGTTGAAGCGATAAGTAATCTCGTGTCAGTAACACAACAAAACCACATAATTGACATTGTTTTCATTAAGGTACAAGTTTCATAGACACCAGTTGGTAATTATTGATTACAATGTTTTCATCGTACCGTTACTATAGTAATTAACAGCTTTTAAATTACTAAAAGAGTTAATGAGAAAAATATTACAAACAACGATTTTATTGCAATTAGTGGAAGATTTCTTAAGGGGAAAATTCTTCAATTTATTTTGTAAAATTTTGTCGTTACTTAATTGTAAATTTTTTTTTTTTTGTTCCTTTTGTGTTGATGTTAGTTAACTAATTTTCTTGTTTAATACAAACAAAGTGCCATCAGTTGGAAGATGTGTACGCATTATTTCTCGTTGGTATTTAATATATTCCATATGTTTAAACATGCCATAGCATAATAATCAAGAATCATGATTTAGAACATCATTGCAGGCATAAACTCTCTTGCAACGAAAGCGTCTTTGGGTTACGGCTTATGGTTAGGGCAGCCATAGAACCTTGCCAAAGAAATGCGCGATTTTTAAAGCGCAGAAAAATCAACTGCTTATCACATTCTATATTGTTCCTAATCTTTGGTACTGGCCCATAAATACCTATCCTATAGCATTTTCGGTTCTGGACAAAATATTGAATATGAACTATATTTCCCTTGTCTTTTTTTTTTTAATGCTCCATAGATTTAATCGGATAGATATAATTAAAAAATGATTCTAAAATGTTATGACAAAAAACACCATTCTATTTAATTTGATACTAAATCAAACCTGGTTGAATCTATTTATGTGGCTAGATATATGGATTTTAAATCCCATTCACTCTTTAAACGAAACATTAAAGAAATATATGAAAAAAATAATTAATTAGTAGCAGTGGCGCCCGTGAAATCTGCAAATGGGGTAGCTGCATGGGTAAAACGAAACATGTCTAAATTCAATTCAATTTAATTACAAATAAATTCACATGGATATTTTTTAAGATATTTTGTATTATACAAAAAAAAAAAACATGATTTCCCAAATAAATATTATTATTATTATTAATATTTATTATTATTATTATTCCCTATCACGGGTGGGCTATACCCCGGCACTGCAGCCAACAGAGGCTTATTGTGCCATCCCCGATAACCTCTAGTAGTTGAACCCTCCCTCCCTAAGGAGTTTGAGGACTTTCACCACCAGATCTTTTGGAGCTACCATCTCCTCAGGTCGCAAAGTACCAAAGGCGGGACGTTTTCTCCTCCTCTTAACATAATCTGCACAAGGATTCCACGCGGATGAGCCCTACATTGTGCAGATGTTTCCTGAATCTCCCATGACCCGTAAATAGTTCCGCACCAGAGAAATCTGGCTCCTATTCAAACTAAGGGCTATTTGGGTCCTTCGTTTACACAGCCCTGGCATCATCCTTTTGCTGTGTGTGGCGCCTGGGCTCCCCCTCCAGAGCTCTTCATGCTTAGTGGAAACCAATCCCTAATCGCCGCACGAATCCGCACGAATCGCTCCGCCAGTGATCCCAGGACAGGCTCTGGGCCAATGAACGGAGTATTTGCCCCGTTCCTGGCCAGTTGGTCAGCCATCTGATTACCCTCAATCCCTATGTGTCCAGGCACCCATATCAGCTGTCCATGTTGTGCCTGGAGAGTGCTCGACAATGCCTCTAACATTCCTTCACGAGCGGATGAGGTAGTCTGTAAGCCTCTAGTGCTCAGTGAAGCATGACTATCCGAGGAAAATGCGTTGTCCTTGCCCCTTGGGGCGCTCGCAGGTTCTCCCGGCACGACCTTGATAGCAAAATACTCAGCTGAATGATGTGGCATATTGCCAGAGGTTCTCTCAATCACGTACCTGTGGGCCCATTCAACACACTTCTGTTTTTTTTACGAAGTTCCGCATCCCATCCTAGAACCATCAGTCCAAATAACTAAGATATAAAAAAAAAAAAAAAAAAATGAATTATTTGAATATAAAATCCGTTGAATATATGGATGGTTCCACAATGCTGGATAACATCTAGTATTCCATTCTTTGTATCAAGCATACTTCTTACATTCCTGATCGGTTTCGGATTTTCATCCATCATCAGAGCAAATTCACCAAGTTTGTGTGAAGAGTTCACTTCAACACAATGTTTTATTACATTCGACAATTGTTGGTATCTTGATGTATATATGTACGTACTCATACATAGATCAACAAACCAACAAGTGTCCAGTGTAACAGTAACATTTCGTTCAAGTGAATTCTCTACACAAACTTGGGGTGAATTTGCTCTGATGATGGATGAAAATCTGAATACGGTCAGGAAAAAAAGAAGTATGCTCGGAATACCAGATAAAATCCATTCGTCGAGTTTTAACTTCACAACGTTTTTGAAGAACTTTTTCATTAAAATAATTTATTTGAGAAATCATATACTAACTGCTATTTGCTGAATTATAATGTTAGGAATGTAACGACTTTATTTTTTCGGGCAATGTCAATTGAGTAATTTTTTTTTTTTTTAAATATTCCATACTCATCTTGATGTAATAGGATTTGTAGAGAGGGATCTAAAGCAGAGAGAGTGAGAGAGAGACACAGAATTGAGAATCTCATTCGCTACTTAGGCTAGACTTGAGTGGGAGACTCTGCATATATACATCTGCGCTAGGCCTACAAGACAGTCTTTTGAACAGTTTATACAGCAGTTACAACGCGTCAGCAACCAACTACTACTTTTTTTTCTTTACCCCGTCTAAATCTCTCGCTACCTAATTTCTATTTATGTGTAATGTCCTGGCAGTTTTGTCTCTATTTTATTATACAGTGGGCCCACTCCTCACTAATTTCTCTCGTTCTCATACCTATTAAATTGATAAACCTATAAAATAATATTAATTGTATTGTATACTTTTATTCTGTAAAAAATATTATTGAAAAAATAAAAAATTTCCGTTGAACCTTTAACGAACACAATAAAAATATTTTTTTTATTTAATATAACCTATAATATCGCACACAGATTCAATCAACGCTGCCAGTTGAGCAGCTACTATTGCACTAGTTGGGTCACATTATTAAGGCAAACGAAGCTTGTCGGAAATAACCGAATATGACCATTCTTTGACACTGCGTTAGAATCAAGGAAAGTTTGATGAAATAATTCTTTTTTAAAAACGGATTTATTAATGATATCCAAGTAACAATTATGTAAATAATTTTATGTTATTACCTATTCCTTTTTTTTTATCATGAATTTAAAAATTAAAATTCATTTTTGTAGTCATTTTCTGGGGATGCTGCAGTGTAGCAGTAACCAGCCGCCACTGAGTAGTAGTAAAAATTTTTTTTCAATTCATTGCACAAAATAAACTTTTACAGAATCCTTGATTTTACGTTTTTTTATATTTAAATTAAATTATTGTTAAATATTTTTGATTTTTCAGATATCAATGATTCAAAAGTTTTTGATTTAAATTAAATAATATTAGAATTTCTGTTTTTTCATTTCCATATTTTAAACTTTTACTTACTTAAGTTTCAAATCTTTGCCAACAAAGTAGGTCATCCTTTTTGTTTTTTACCTTTTTTTTTTTTTTCTTTGTTAATCTTTATTATATTTTATAATCCTCATTCTTTAATAAATTCATTTGTATTTTATAAAGGCAGTATTCTTTTATCCAAATCTCTTTGTGAAGATAATAGTGAAAAGATGAAATATTAAGTTACCACAGATTTATGTTTAATTTTTTTTTTTTTATTTAATTTAAGGCGCTTCAATATCTATAGTCATTAGCGCCCGGAGCTTTCTCAGTGCACTGCCAGCACTGACACTGTTCTCTCGCTTCAGACAATACTGTCCATCACCGAACAGTGAGCTGTAGAGTCTCCTAGAAAGAAAAAAAATCTAAGGATAGCACTGGACTCGAACCCGGGACCTCCGCGTGGGAGTCCAACGCGCTAACCACTTAGCTAATCCCTCCCTTACAGATTTATGTATTTCTTTTTAAGTGTAAATATATCTATTGCCAGCAAGGTTTATAGAGTTAAGAGAGAGAGATACTTGCTCAAAATATGTTATTAATAATTTTTTCAAAATATTTTCAGATTAAAAACATATTTCAAAATTCTAATGATTTATTGTTAACCCAGTCCATGTTTTGCTAATGTTATTTCCTAATTTAATTGTAAGCTGCCATATGTATTCATTCTTGAAATCCTTTAGGTGGGTCATCAGAAACGGCCGAGAATAGGTGGACAATGGGTAAAACTTAAAGATTACCTGGTAGACGAACTGTTAACTCCTCTGATCTGTGTGTTAACGCCCCTCTGTTTTTCTTAATATCACTTCTTTCCATTGATTGGTTTGAAAAACTCGGCAGGATGTTAAAGTAATATTGGAATATGGTAAGAATTGTTATTTGACAGTATTAATAAGAATATTCTAGTTTTGCAATAATATTTGCTACATAAAGAAATAAAAAAGCGAAAGCTGGCAAGTAACAACCAAAGAAAAACTTCTCAATATATTGCTGAGTTAGTTTTCCTCAAGAAAATAAAACAAACAATTTTCAACAATTGCTTTATTATTTTCTCTCTCACTGTACATTGTAGACTCACATTCTGTCTATAAATAGATTATTATTCAAATAATGGTAGCTGATCAAACAATTGTTGAAAAAAAAAAAAAATTATGCTCAATCAGATTTATTAGGTAGTAATTAATTTTTAATGTTTTTATTGAGTGTAAACAAATAACAATTAACATTAAACTAGCCAATTTAACAATTACATAACGATAAAAATAAAGTAAATTACATTCTTTCGATTCTTATTTTCAATTTAAAAAATAAATCTAGATTTTCTTTTATATTATATAAGCAGAAAAATATTACAAAAGAAAATAGACTGATAGAAAGGGAAATATTTTAAATCATATTAGAAAGTAATAGGCAAAGCTATTTGCAATTTACTACATTATTTCTTACAACTTTATCTCTAAACTTAACTATCCTAGTTTTTCCAGCATTATTGTGTCATTTGTGTTTAAGCCCCCCAGCTAAATTCAACGTATTCTACCATTTCATAAAAAATTACTTTCAATTGATTTATTGTCTACAGATTGTTTAGTTTGTTATTTTTCCTTTCTTGTGTAATGTGTATGTTATATATATTTACAAAGAGAAAGAGTGCTGGTATAGAGTTTAGTTTATATTATGTCCTCATGCGTTGCTCTAGTGGATAGCGCACTCGCCTTTCGTGCGAGAATTCACGGTTCGATTCCCTTAAGGGCAAAGTCGGTGTTGACCCAGCATCGTGATAAAAAGTGGGGAAGCTACAGTTAGTAGCGCCCTAGGTAGCGAAGGCCGGAACTAAACGGCGTGGGAACTGCGGCGTGCTTACTACGCATCCTCTATTCAAATCGCCGTCTGGCAAGCCTTGGCCCTTCATGGGCTGTGCGCCTAGGGTTTTTTAAGTTTATATATTGAAATTTAATTAATAATTTGGTAATTAAATTAAATGAAATTTAAATTTTCACTAAATTACATAAAGTTAGTAATTACAATCACAATGTTTTTCGATTGAGATCAGCTGTAACCAATCGGTGATGTTCAGGTGGGGTAGGACCTGTATTGGGTGTTAAAATTTTCAAGATTGTCAAAATTGTTTAATAAAGTGTTTAAAAATCAATAAATTTTGTTCATTATTTTAATATAACTTTAATATCATCAGTGAATCTAGAGTTTCCTAAAAATGAAATTATGTTGAAATGTAATGATTGAATTTGTTTAATTTTATCTTTATCTGAATGTTGGTTAGGCAAATTAGTTTGTTACTCATATTATATTATAATATGAAAAAATTTAGTTATGATCGGTCAAAAAAAAAAAAAAAAAATTCAATTATGCTAACGTTTCGACAAGTTTCCTGTTTTTATCAAGGCTTTAATATAGAAAGTCATGAAGGTGTGGAGAAAGAATTTTTAAACGTACACATTTTTGTTACATCGCAGAAATATAAAGAAAGAAAATTAAAAGTTACTACTGTCTTGTATTAAATCATCTACTTAAATTCTTTTTCCACATCTTCACGACTTTCATTATATTAAAGCCTTGATAAAGAGAGGAAACTCTGTCGAAACGTTGGCAAAATTGAAAATTTTTTTGACTAATCCTCACCAATGTTTTTCATAACTTAATCATCAATGGTCAACTAATTTTTTATATTATATTATAATATAACGATAATGTAAATATCGTAATTCTAATACGACAAATAATTAAATATTAAAACAAAATATATTGTTCTTAACATTTACACTTCGTCTAAGGAATTTAAAGTAAGAAGTAAAGTTAACAAATACTTGTTGTGGTGGTTGGTCCTGCAGAATTGGAAAGCATCAGAGACATTTTCCGCGAAAGCCTGCTTTATTTTGTGGTCATCGACTGGTTTAGGGCGTATGGCGCATCTTCAGGATGCGTTTATCAGACAGTGCGTTAACACAGACTTGCACAGAGCAAATTCAGTTTACACACCTCAAGCAGTCTATCTCAAATGAAGCAGGCTATCACGGAAAATGTCTCTGATAACAAATACTTTGTTATCATGGACGAGGGTGGTAAGCACCTACATTACAATTTACATTTTTTTAAACGAATATAAAATTTAGCAGTTTATAGGTGGAACCCAACCTGGGGACCTCCCACTTACAAGATAATGCTCATAATCACTACACCAACACCCGCCCAATTATTCTAAGGAATTATACATGCCGATTAAATTGTTAAATTAGTTGCTATCATAATAAATTTATATTTGATTAAAACATTTAGCGAGATACAATTTAATTATAAAATTTTGCCCACAATCCTGAAGAGATATGGGTATTTAAAGAAAATGAACGGAAAAGAAATTATACTCGTAGATATAGAATAACAAATGAAAGGAACAAATTGATGGGGTAAAAGAAATTTTATATTTAAAAATTTGAGGAAAGGATGAAGATTTTTTGATTTTAAATAATTAAAACTAAACTATCTAGCTTTAATGTATATAAAAAATAAAATAAGCTAATACTAAAACCATAAGATATATGAAAGCCTTGTGCTTAAAATATTCCATCACTACTGAGAATAATCTATATTTTATAAGTGCATTTGGTTGAAGTGGAGCAAATACGTTCGACGGAAGCATACTTTGGTATTACGTCCCTTGATATACATTCCTGTCAACCTGGAATGGTAAAAGTGCTGTAGCCTTCCTATGTAATAGGGCTAAGAGCCTTTTTTATACCTTTGGCTCTTGCTATTCCCCGAACACACACTCGATGTCCTTGTACTTTCATTCCTTAGCAAGCTTTATGGCATTTTTTCTTTTTAAATTCCTTTTTAAATATTGCTAAGTATAAATATGCATGTGTGCACATAAAGTATACGTCTTTTTTACTTTATCCAAAAACAGAAAATCATATCAGATATTAAAAAGAATGGCATCTAAGATTAGACTCATATTTGTTTTGATTTAATATTCTCCAGTTATTTCTTTTCTTTTTGTGGAATTAAGTAAATATTAAAAAAAAGATTGGAGAAAAAAAATACGCCTGTTTATTCTAAAATGATTCAAAATATTATTTTTGTCCACTTTCTATATTTAGAAATTTATAAGCCTGTGAATATGCTAGCAGTTTCTTTTTACTTACAGATAACACTGTAGGGGTAGTGAACCCCTACCCATCCACGCTAGCGAGTGAACCCCCACGGGGCTGTCTCTCTCCGATGAGTGGGGGGGTTCACTCGCTAGCGTGGATGAGTGGTGGGGGTTCACTACCCCTACATCAGGGGTAGAATATATGTGGGACATCATTCTGTTAATTCACACTCCGGCTAGTGTATATAAATACGAAAGAGACAGTCAGAAATGATTGAATTCTGTTCAATTCAGTCTTAAACGTCAGACATCATTCTGTTAATTCACACTCCGTACATATCGTTTAGCCACGTCAGTCTGTCAGTTCAGTTCAGTTCTAAATTCTAAAGTGTAAAGTCTCTGGTATAAAGTCATATGCATATATATATCAATTATACATCTTAAACCAAATCTTAAGGTGTTTATCTTTCATCATCAACAACCAACATCTCGTCACAACACCCTTACAACACTAAACATTAGTAGACATTAACGCCTTTAAGATTTTGTACATCAATCTGGGTAAGACCTTCACTTACCCCATTTAGAATTCGCCATTGCCTTTAAAGTCACATATTATATTCTACAGAAAGGACTCAAGACCGATTTCTCTGATATGTAATAGGATACGAAGAGAGGGATCTAAAGCAGAGAGAGAGACACACAAAAATTGAGAGTCTCACTCGCTACTTAGGCCAGTCTACAGTGGGAGAGTCGGTACATATACAGCTGAGCTAGCCCTTCACAGGCACAGTCTTTCAACAGTTTACACAGCAGTTACAACGCATCAGCAACAAACGACTACTCTTCTTTTTACTCACTCTAAACCTCTCACTACCAATTTCTATATTCGTGTGAATTCCTGGCAGTTTGTGTTGTTTTTCTCATTAAACAGTGTTCAGCTTTCCTTCCAGTTTATTTGTCCCTCAAACCTAATTCTCTCCTTTTTACACTCATTATAGAGAAATCGCATTAAAAACAAGTATTATCCCAATTTCAATAGATTACAATCTATTGTTAAAGAAATTGTATTATTTATTTTTTTAACCTTAGATTACTTTTTAATATTCTGTCACCTATTCAATGAAGCTTCAAATTTGTACATAATATACAAGGTATGAGAGCTTTTTTTAAAGTCAAAATGTTCTTTAAACTCGAAATTTCAATAAAATATTTAATTCTAATTAATATTATTTTTTAGATGATAGAATTGTGTAGGAAACTGAAATAGCTGCTTAGGAGGAAAACATAACCCCAACTTTCCACAAGTAAACTTAAATGAATTTTCCTGGAGAAATGTTGCAAATACAAGTAGTAGCTCTTTAAATGTGTAGTTTACACATAAAGTTTAAAGAAAATTGTTGAAGCTATTTTTTTTTTTTTTTTTGAGGAAATCGCAAAAAAAAGAAGGAAAAACCATTCGGTAAAATGGTAATTTCGGTTGAGGAATTTTCACACATGGCTTATTGTCAGATCCCATGATGATGCTTAAACGGAATATCAAGTTTGAACTCCCTGCGAGTTTTCGTTTTTCAGCTATACACACACACACACACACACACACACACAGATCATTTTCTGAAAATCACTTTTTTGTACTGAGGGATATTTCCGGTGAAAACTCAATATCAAACATTTGTAAGAGAAAGTAAAAATGGGTAAATTTTTGTTGGTATTCATGTTGTTTAATGAAAATTTAATTTATTGGTCTGATATTTTTTTAAATATAAATTTTTGTTTAATCATATATGTGTGATTGAATAGAAATTTGGGTGATGATGTTGTTCGCCTCTGAGATTATTCTCATGTGCTCCCTGGATATCCAACTAAACGAACAACATCAATCGCCAGCCTAAGAACAACATTAGGGTCAGCCTAAAATTTTATACTGGACCACGGCGATGCAGAATAGGGCTAAATAGCCGAAGTCGTGCGTAATAAAAAAAAATGAAATATGAATTTATTCCTTTATTCGTACTTGTTATTCTTTTATGCAAATTTAATAAATAAAAATGATATTGACTTAGAAATAAAGAGAAACTAGTGATGGGAACACAAAAGGACTTTGAATTGGTTTTAACCGGCCAAATCCATTGCATTGGCAATTCTAGGAAAGATGCAACAATCTTCAGTTTAAAATTATTTAATGAATTAACTTACTGTTTAATTAAATCATTTAAACAAGGATATCCTGCTTACCGTCTGAAGTTTGTACATACCTAATATAAATAAGTAGAAATTAAATACTGATTCCGTGATTAAAAAAAAAAAAAAGTATTGTTTTTTATACTTTAAATAAGCGTCAACAGAAGTTTACACTTATATAACAAATATTCACTATTAAAGTCTGATTATTTCAATAATAAAAAGTAACTTTTATTATCGAGATTTCCATGTCAATTTAATGGAAATAAAAAGAAAGAAGCACAGCTGCAGAAAAATTTGTTTGGGACCTTGGGGGCCGTACAATCAATTTACGGAAATCACCAGAGAAAACAACGAACGAAATATCTGTTCTTTACTTGTATCCCTAATATTTCATAGCGAAATTACACTTTTAGAGAGTATAGATGCTTTAATTTAGAATAATTTGGACCATTTTTCTTCTAAGGCTGAAATCCAAATAAGATTAAAAAGAATAAAGTGCAGTGTAAAAAGATATATATAACAATAATAATTGTAAGAACCTATTATGATAAGGACCAACCACCACAACAAGTATTTGGTTAACTTTACTTCTTATTTTAAATTCCTTAGAATAAGTTTAAATATTAAGAACAATATATTTTGTTTTAATATTTAATTATTTGTCATATTAGAATTACGGTATTTACATTATCGTTATATTATAATATAATATAAAAGAATTTGTTGACCATTGATGAATTAAATTATGAAGAAATCTGGTGAGGATTGGTTAAAAAAACATTCAATTATACCAACGTTTCGACAGAGTTACCTGTCTTTATCAAGGCTTTAATATAAAGTAAGTCGTGAAGATGTGGAGAAAGAATTTTTTCTGCAGATGATTTTAGACAAGACACTAGTATCTTTTAATTTGCTTTCTTTATATTTCTGCGATGTAACAAAATGTATATGTTTAAAAATTCTTTCTCCACACCTTTACGACTTTCTATTCATTAAAGCCTTGATAAAGCTAAGGAAACTCTGTCGAAACGTTAGCATAATTGAATTTTTTTTTTTTTTTTGACCGATCGTAACTAAATTTAGAGAGGTAGAAAGAAGGCAGCCTAGGAAAAGCAGTTGGAGAGAAAGTACAGAACGATCATTCAGTTCGCAGTTGTATACGCCTCATGTCTCAACAAGGATTAGAAATTAGGATACGGTTACATTAAAGAAGAGCAAAATGAATGACAATTCTACGGTGGCAATGAAATTTGTAAGTAACCACATTACCAACAATCTTAATTCAAAAAATTCATGTTGATAAAGTAGGAAAAAATTTAATAGTTAGAAATATGCCTTTGACTTCGAAGATGATGAGCTGGAAGCAGCTACTTCCATGAGTTTCTGTTAAATTTAACTTGTTTTGTGGTGAGATGCTCCTAAATTACGACAGATTTTTGTAGTACAAAAAAAATACTTCTGGATGCTAATGCAAGAAAGAGTGATCATTGCCGGGTTTTTTCACTCAAAATTTGAAATTGCCTCAAAATTTTCATAATTGAATTTTTAGAGGCAAAAATAAAAACAATATTCATGAAAGCAAAAAGAATTTTTTTTTTTTGCAGCTATTTGTTTTTATTATTTTTATGACGAATAGATACCAAAATTTATATGAAAATTGTTATTACTTTCTATATAAGAAATCGTTAACAATTTTTTTTTTTTAATGCAAAGTTCTAGTACAAATATTTTGAAGCTGAAACTCAAACGAATTGGGAGAGAACCTTTACAATCAATTGTTGAGAAATGATCTTATAAGGTTGGGTTGGGCCCGTCATATGCAGCAGGTGTGCTACTTAGTCGCAGGTGTTATCGAGTTTACGGTTTCTCGTTCTATTTGACAAGTTAGTCGGATTTTCACTTTACACAACATTCTAATAATAGAATTTTCACGTTTGGTTATCAGTAATGAAGGAAAAGATAAAAAAAAAAAAACAAAACCTAAAACATCTGTTACCCAAATTGGAATACGAGTTTTAAAAATAATTAAATTAGTTTCATTTTTAGGTGTAATTATTAACCAAAATTCTAAATTATTATTCCAAAGATATTTTCTTAATTCCATATAACAGGAATAAGAGCTCTTGTAGCCTGTAACGTTCTTTGCGATTTATTAACCTATTTAAATAAATTAATAATTTTGTCTGTATAATTAATTTTCCAAGAACGATTCAATTAAAATTTTTATTTCTGATTCATATATTAATAAATTCTTACTTACTTAATTTCCTAGCGTGATCCCTTTCTAATATAATGGAGTTGTTGAGGAGAGAAATTGGGTTTGATTAATTAGACGAGATATGAAGACACTGTTATAATACAGCTATAAGCTTACACAAATTGCACTGGACTTGTCATGATTTTATAGAATAAAGGGTTAGAGTAGAGTTATGCCACGATGAGATGTATCATGGTTGAATCGATAGATCGATGTCTACATCTCTCAATGGTCTGTTTTCTCTCTGGTACTCTCTGACTTAAGGAGGCTAGAAGTGGGGAGAACCTGTATATAAGCCAGTGAGAATCTACCTAAGGGGATATATAGCTATCTATCAGATTCAACTATACATCGCATGGTGTCATATCTCTACTCTCACCTTTTATTCTATAAAATCATTACTAGTCCAGTGCAGTTTGTGTAAACTTATAGCTATATTATAACAATGTCTTCATATCTCGTCTAATTAATCAAACCCAATTTCTCTCGGTCGGGTTTGTGTTCTCTCTCTTGCCGTTACACTAATTTCTAATAATTCCTGTTTTTCCCAATCACCTTCTTTCAGTCCCCTTCCATTATGCGATATTATCCACTCACTGTCTTTGAGGTATTCTTTTCTCTCACTTTTCCTGCAGTTAATAATTTTCGGCCATTCTTCATTTCCATTTAACGTAAATATCCATATTTTGCTAACTTCCATTCGTTCATTCATCGAGTCATTATTACTGCATATTCTTTTATTTAATCATTTCTAAGCCGTTCTGTCTTGGTTTCACGATTGCACCTCTCCCAAAAACTATTTCGGCAACATTCAACTTTGGTTTTAATTTGTCATTAAATTGTACAGGTCTCTGATCCTTTTACGAACAATCTATAAATCCAAAAAATTCTAAATTAATATTCCAAAGATATTTCTCAATTCCATATAACAGGAATAAGAGCTCTTGTAGCCTGTAACGTTCTTTGCGTAACTTCCACACCAAAATTGTTTTCTTTATCGGTTACTAGTCCGAGAAATTTAAAGGCTTAGGCTCTCTTGGCACTGAGAAAACATTCGTTTTGTTTGCTAAATACAGTCTTTTCGTAATTAATCTTTAGGCTCTATTTAAAATAATCTTTATTACAAGTTACACGTTATAATATATTGTGGATCACCCTTATCTTATACGAACACCACCTGATCTTTTGCAAAATAATAATAAATATCCCAATGACTTTTGACCTACGTGTACGTCCATCTTTGTATCTATTATGTTCCAATCGCTGGTATCTCTAACTTTGAATAGGGAAAGTATTAGTTCAGTGCTGGACTAGGATCATGGAGGTGCCGAGATGGTGACCAGAATGCTGTCCTTAGATTTTCTCACACTGTCGGTGATAGGCAGTATTGTCTGTATCGAAGGTTCACTGTCTGAAGGCTTCGGGCATCATTGACCATAGAAGTTGACGCGCCTTAAATTACAAATAAATAATAAAAAAATAAAAAAACAAGAATATTTTAATAAGTTTTTGTTTAATAAATTTTCGCTTAGTAATAGGTTTTAATTATCAAAGTTTATTAGATGTTCCTTCAGTTACTTTAAACAAAACAAAAAACACATACACGCACACACAACTAAGGAGTGTGGTTTCTTAATTTTTTATTATGAACGAATTTAAAGTTTTCTTCGTATTTAGAATATTTTCCCAAATCCTGGGCAATAAGTTGCCAAAATTTCATTTCATTGTGTCAAATGTGTTGCTTCAAAGAAGTTTGTGAAGAGAAATATTCAGCTAGATAATACTGGTTACTTTCATTTTCCTAATCAACTCAACAAGAAATTTTCGCTTAGAAAATTAAGCTAGTTTTTTTTCATAAACAAACAAAATTTTCTGAATATATTCTATTTTTCTAGCAGTTTCTTTATTTTATTTTATTTTTTTTTAATTAAAGGGTTGGTGTCCTGCAACCGACAGAATTCTTTTGTGCTTCTGCTGTGACGAGATGTTATCTCTCAACTTACAGCATCTTTTCCAAGTTATTTTCTTTCCGAATCCTAGGATTTGGGAAAGTCTTAGAGAGCGTATGTCCTCCTCCACCACCCGACAGGTATCCAGATTTCTAAAACTTAGTCTGGATGATAGTGTCCATCGTCCATCAGGAGGTGAATTGTTGTGTTCTTTAACTCTATATATAATTCAATCTATAATTGATATTATATAGATGATGGAAACTGTATAATAAAATAAAATAAAACATTAAAGGTAATAAAATAAACATTAAAACTTTGAGGTTCATAATTCCTCAAAACCTCTATTAAAATACCTCCCCCAAAAGAATGGAGGGTATTCACCCCTCCCAAAACCCATAAATGAATTTTCTCCGAAAAACAGTTACAACTAAAAATCATTGATCTATATGCCTTTAGGGTATACACAAGGTTTAAAAAAAATCACTGCAACTCCAAATTCATAGAAATCGCAAAACGTGAAAAATATGTTATGTTTATAAACACGCACACACTCCATTTTCAAAAAACCGAACTCATGGCTTCACACAAAACGTGTATTTCAAGTAAAAAATTGGTATCCAATATTTGAAACGATTATAATAGTTCCTCTAATTAGGATTAAGAGAAAGGAAAAAGTAATTCACCACTGCACTCAGTGCAGTGTCCTGCAATTAGTGAAAGGACAGATATGGGACGGGACACTTACTAAAGAAGAGATCTAAAGCAACAAATAAAACAAATTTCAAGAGATACAGATACGTGTTTGTTTTTAACTTTCCGAGTGACCTACATATTAAAAAAAATGGCCACTACTAAAATTTGTAGTTCGTATTTGAACAATTGGTATGGAATAAAGGAAATAATTGAACAAATGAAAGGAACAACTTTTAAAAGTCGTATGTCACTTTCACAGTATAAGTAGGAAGACAAGGGTTAAAGTAGTTGCTAAACACCCAGTTTAACAACGTCACCCCTTACCCAGTAATGATTCCACCAGGATAAATTGTGTAATTTTTACAAAGTGTCTTCTAAAGTCCTCTTTTTTTTACTTTCTTTTATACTTTCTGGGGAGAAACTCTAGAATAATGACATTGGTAGTGTGGAGGGGGGATGAGTTGGTGAACTTAGGAACTGTTTGGCAGCGAACAAAGAAGAATATAGTACTGTTTTGGTGAAGTTTTAACTGTACTGTCCAAACAGTAGGGGTGGCCGTATATAACTATATATAATCATATATAGTTATACTTTCTTGTCTGTCCTTCAGTTTGTCCGCCCATTTAACTTCTTCCTTTTAATTTATTATTTTTTTATTCTCTAAATATTATATGTAACGTTGACTTAATTGTTCCCCAGGTATTTATTACTTTTTGTTTATTTTGTATGATTTATACTGGAAGATTTGTTTCTTTTGCAACAATCGTGATACTTCATGCATGCTTATCTTTTATCTCTGTATCAAATTAAATAACACAGAAGTATTATAAATTCGGTGTTTTATCGGTCATTTATATGTTTTCTGACCATTTGGGATTTTCATCCATCGTCTGAACAAATTCACCAAATTCGTGTAGAAAGTTCACTTCAACATAATGTTTCTGTTACACTCCACTTGTTTGGTTGTATATATGTGGGGAGGTTATAAGGTTTTGTTACTATCTGTGTGTGTTTAATGACAAAATGGAATTATTATAATATTAAAATATGCATGCTGCGACGGATAAAATACCAGATGTTATCCAGCATTGCGGACCCATACACATATTCAATATTATACATTTATTTTTGCATATCTGTAACGGCAAGAGAGACAGAACACAGGCCCGACCGAGAGAAAAAAAGGCCCTCTCTGGTACTCTCTCACTTAAGCAAGCTAGAGTGGGGAACCTGTATATAAGCCAGTGAGAGATCTAGACATCTATCTATCTATCTATCAGATTCAACCATACATCGCTTCGTGTCATATCTCTACTCCCATCTTTTATTCTACAAGTCCAGTGCAGTTTGTGTAAACCTATAGTTATATTATACAAGTGTCTTCGTATCTCGTCTAATTAATCAACTTAAATTCTCTCCTCTCTAACGGCAAGAGAGAGAACACAGGCCCGCTAGAGTGGGAGAACCTGCATATAAGCCAGTGAGAATCTAGCTAGAGGATATATATCAGATTTAACCATACATCGCGCCAACGTGTCATAACTCTACTCTCACCTTTTATTCTATAAAATCATTACAAGTCCAGTGCAGTTTGTGTAAACTTATAGCTATATTTTATAACAGTGTCTTCATATCTCGCCTAATTAATCAAACCCAATTTCTCTCCTCATTAACTCCATTATAGTATTCAATTGGACCAATGGCTGAACTCTCTGGATTGAAATAAATTGCAGAAGGCATTGTAAAAAAGAAAAAAATGTTATCCGATAATACTGTTGGCAGTTTTAATAGCAATTACTTACTACTTCATAATGGAAATTCAAGAAAGGTAATTTAACTGTTCATTATGCTCTAAATAATTTCCAAACTAGCATTTCTCCTATAATAATAATAATGTTTTATCGGGAAAAGTCAGTAAAGCCTCTGATTATTTTATAAAGAAGGGCAACGTTGCCATTCCAAGACTTATCAGAATTTTAAATACATACAAATCAGATACATACATGGGAGCCTAAATCATTACAATTTAATTCTCTGGTGTCTAGTGTAATCTTCTACAGGTCTGAAGTATGGGCAATGAACTATTGGAACCAAGTCGAGAAAATTCAATTGAAATTACTCAAATACTTATTAAACCTCCCCAGTAATATCAGTAGTTGTATAGAAACTGAAGTTACCCATTTAAAGACTAAAATTTTCAGTAGTGCTTTAAAGTGGTAGTTCTTCCGGATAGTAGTTTGCAGAAAATACGTACGCTTTACTCGCTTGAATGACTTGATAGATTTAAGTTTTCCGTTTGACTGGTCAGATAATTTAATTAAATATTCTCTACACAATAGGTGGCATGTCTTTGCCAAGATGTTGAAAATGGTATACTCATTTTTTTTTTTTCTCCTTCAATAATTTATTTGCAACTGTACAATATATACAATAAGCAAATGTGATAAATGATTACAAGACATGATTTACATGGGAAGAAAATACCCAGTGGCATTACTTCAAGGCTGTGGAGTTAATTTAAAAGGTCACGGGGCCACTGACGCTTCAGGCGTCGAGAAGGATTATCAGGTAAGGTTTGACTAGCAAGTTGCTGAACCAAAGGATTATGATGATGGGTAAGGGAGTTATGGAATCTTTGATAGCGGGATTTAATTAGGTCGGACACATATGGAATGGATAGGTCATTATGTAAGGTTGTATTGGAGACATAATAAGGAGCATTGGTGATTTTTCGTAGGATTTTGGATTGTAAGGATTGGATACGGTAAACGTTGGAATGCTTAGTGGATCCCCATACCTCTAGTCCGTAAGTCCATATTGGTCGTAGTAAAGTTTTGTATAGTGTGAGCTTATTTTTTAAAGTAAGTTTGGATCGTTTGTCTAAGAGTCTTGAAAGGATAAGAAATCGCCTATATAATCGCCTGGTATACTCTTAAAGTTCAAAAGCCACATCCTAACATCAGTAATTTTATTTGCAGAGAAACTTATTTAGATAACCCTAATATATGGAAAATACAACTTATATGTCAATTACGATTGCCTAGTAATAAAAGCCCCCCACCAAAATAAAAAAAAAAATGACACTTTAAATGTACACACAAACTTTATAACTAAATGGCGATGCGAACACACAGCTTTCTGATGTCTGCGTCAGCGGAGGACATTTTAATTAATACTTAAACATTTGTGCAAAGTATTTTTAGAAAGTAGTCAATAATTTCTATTCTCTATCTGAGGATTTACAATTTTATAACCGAATAAAAGTTATTCCACTTTTGAACATAAAAAATTCCTATTTTTAGAATCATTTGACCCTTTTTTCCAAACGTAAATATTTCTGCAGTATAAATTCCTTCATTTCCTTAGATTATTATTATTATTAATCTAATTTATTACTAAATAAACCACATTTTTATATGAATTTTTTATTGTATTTTAATGTACAATAGAATGACTTATTCTATTTTATAGAATAGTCCTTTTTTTTTATAAATTTTTTATTGGTAATTCTAAATTTTAATATTGTACTAATCTAATATTTATTATTTATACATACGGGCAATGTCCATTTTACATAATAATAAAGTGCAAAAAACAATCAAATTGCAAATGCTTGAAGAAAAGAACATAAAAACAATAAACAGTTCCGAAGAATCTATATTATTATTGAAGGAGACCATGAACAAAAAGTAAATCCGCAATGTTTCTTCGTTCGCCTAGTGAAGTCAGATTTATAGAAAATATTTTAGGGTATTGACAACGGAAATGTTCTCGTTTTAAGAATTTTGTTTGTATTTTCTCGATCATAATAATATTAGTAATATCCAGTAAATGGAGACCAAATACAACTAAGATATTTGAGTACAGGACAGACAATATGAGAATATAGCTATATTAATGATGCCACATTTGTAAAATCACAAGAAGATCAATATGTGAACCTCAGCAATATAGGCTTGTTTGCAAATTAAATGTGAAGATTAAATGTTAACTTATTATCCAGCCATACATCTTGATCTTTAGTAGCCGATAATCTTGCAAACAGAGAATTATTTATATTGTAATCGAAGAGTATGTTATTAATTTCCAGAAAATAAATAATGACAGTTTGACCGGTTTGAGATTTTCATCCATCGTCAGAGCAAATTCACCGAATTCGTGTAAAAAGTTCACTTCAACGTAATGTTTCTGTTACACTCCACTTGTTGGTTGGATATACGAGGATATGGGTTATAAGGTTATGTTACTATCTGTGTGTAACATTCCTAGTTATTATTTATTTAAGTGTAATACCATATTATTTTGCCTGCACCAATAATAAAGGGTGATAAGAGAGTTTTGTAGAGTTATACGTATTGCTTGGTAATTTTATTAAGCAGATTTCTATACTTTTCTGATTCAGATAATCACAGTTTTCAGTTAGTTA
Source organism: Triatoma infestans (assembly GCA_011037195.1). Taxonomy (NCBI): domain Eukaryota; kingdom Metazoa; phylum Arthropoda; class Insecta; order Hemiptera; family Reduviidae; genus Triatoma; species Triatoma infestans. The sequence goes on from JAAEAF010003566.1 coordinate 23,666, forward strand.
TTAAAAATTAGCAAATATTACTGTTTCCGCAGGTGTTCATTTTCACAATCCTAAACTAAAGTAATGCTGAACAATATTAAACAATCTCACATTCACAATTTAGCGAATGATCTATGAATATATGTATTTATGAACAAAATATCTAAAAATAGAAAACTTGCAGTTGGTTCAAAATTGATATTCAGTGTATGATTCGACACTAGGTTTCGTTTAGCAGAAATGCGACATCTAGGAAGTTATATTTTTAGTTTTTGTATATTGTAAGTTATACTTCTCCGAAACGATGTGTTTATATTACCAGCTCCAAACTAGAATATGGAGTCCCAGTTTATAGTTCAGTCTATGAAGAGTCGGTAATGCTGTCTCCTTAGCTTAGATATAAACAATATATTCGACAACCCACATATCGAATCTTTCTATTAATAACGCTACTGGACGTAATCTTTTAGGATCTTGGTTGAGGAATTATTAGAATTGAAGGAATTGTTAGGTTCCTAGTTATTAACTTCTAAAGGCGTGTGAATGCTTCCTATCTGTCATTATAGAGTGTTCGAAGATAGTTGAAGTCATGGGTATTATGTACGGAGGAAGTTAAGAACGAATTCACGCGCATATATATAGTCAGGCATAAAGCACATTAATGATAAAAATAATTATACGTAAATTATCTGTGTTGACCCTAAAGGAGACTTTAAAAACTTATTGTTCGTCTGTGCAACCGAGTCACAATTAACTGTTTTGAACCAGCACTGAAGAAGTGAAGCTAACTTAATTGGGTGTTTAACAGATTTCCTTTCACTTTATTAATTAATGTTAGATAATTAAGAACTTTGCAATATACTTTCAACTTATTTTGTTCAATTAGTTAATAATTTCATAATTAGAAATTTTCTCTTATACACTTCTGAATTTATTTAGCAAACTTTTCAAACTAACTCCTCAAAGGAATTAATTTATATTAAACTAAATGGTACAACCCCTTATTTCAGCTGCTCCTAACTAACCCTTTCTCATCGTTTATCCGCCCTTATCTTTCGTTATTCGCTACAACTGGAGCCTTGGATCTTTTTATGTTTCCAGCTAGAAGTAGGTAAGTAAAATTTATATTCATCACCATACAGTTTATTAAATAATTATTAACTTTTATATCGAAAACTATTAGAAAACTCTTTATAAGATTATTGAAATGGAATTAGTAAAGTACATAGCTATTAACTTTAAGTTATCTATATTTTTTTTTGGATAAGTATAAAGAGAACAAATAGTAATCCGAATGGATTTCTTCTTTTTCCATGGAGCAATTTTAATAATTTATAAGATGGTTAAAAATGATTTTTCAATAAATACATACTCAATAAAGCCTGGCATCAGTGAAGATATTAGCTCAGCGGTAGCACGCTGAATTCCCACGCGGACATCCCGAACTCGAATCTAGCAGTGCTACCTTTAGATTTTCTTTTCTTATGAGCGGTACAGTTCACTACCCGGTGAAGGATAGGGCTGTCTATAGCTAGAGAACACTGGCAGTGCACTGAGAAGGATCCAAGGGCACAACAGGAGAAGGATTTCAGGTCGCAGTCCGTATCCCCAATAAGTGTTTATAATGCCTGGATTCATAGTTTCTCTAACTTTAATCAGGGAAACCTTACACTACAATTTATTACTCAGTTTGGATTTCATACATGATAAAGATAGAAAGCAAAATTTTAGTAAATACTGTTAGAATAGTGTTTGTTAGAAGTCAGGAAAGTCCTCAGTAACCTAATTTAATTTAATATCATAAAATAGTGATCTAAAGCGACATCTGGTGCATTGGTATTTGCATATCGCCGGGAGTCTTTATTAATAAACAAATAATAATAAAGTTGTAAATAAGCGAACTGGAGGGAAAACAATGGATTCAATGACTTTCTCGCGAAGTTGCAGACTAAATGGGAATAGAATAACGAAGAGGGTCAGAGTCTGTACCATGTGGAAGAACTCTGGCCGTTATTACTTCGTAAGAGTTAAATTAGCTTATCAAAGGCAATGTAGGGTTAAACAACTTCTGACTCAAAGCAGAAGGTTAATAACGTTTGGCATTATTGTTAAATATTTTATGCTCCGCAAATTACGATAAAAAGTCTTATTATTCTGAAAATCTAGACAAAAATTCTAAGTGTATTTTTATTTTCATTTTTTGGAAGTGACCCGAAGTCTATTATCTATGAAATGCTAAAGCAAATTCATGTCTATTCTACATAGCCAACTCAAAGACGAACAACAAATAAGCCGGAATTCAGCCTCAGATTGTTCTTCTCACCACATCTCAATCATTCCTAAGTGAGATGGAATCCTAAAGCAGATACTGTGGATGCTGCTGAATTTTCAAAAGTCTATTTCACGTTTGATAATTTTCGTATTAAAGATTAAGTAAAAATACCGCCACCATCTTACGTACAGTCGTCTATTTAATAGTGAACTAAAGGTAAGGACTATACTGAAATGATTGTCAGCTATGTTTATGTTTTGAAGATGGTACTCAAATGACTGCTGTCTAATCAGTATTCTAGGTAATCAGTAATCCTGCAATACTGATCAGAACAGGTTTTTGTGACATGCCAAAACTAAGTTTTGGAATAAGTGAAAAAAGTTAGCCAATTTAGTTAATCCAGAGATTTCCTTCGTATCGGCTATCAAGATTGCGTATAACAACCTTAAAGAAGACTGCTTTCTCAGACTTATAGAATATTCTAAAAGTATGTCTAAATCCCTCAGTGAGATGGATCTAAGCTAGGATGTATAAATCATTCTGCCTTTTTCTCGTGATAACTTGCGAAAGACCTAAGATCAGTAGGGATCCCAAGAGCACCGTTTGAGAACTAGTAAAAAAAAACAGTACCCCAATGATTTTTTGTTCGAAGTGAAACAATATTATTTAGACAGTTTAATTTTAATAGACATCAAGAACTATTTGATGCTTGAGGACTCCTAGTAATAGACACTAATGTATTATGATTGGAATGGAAGATATCTACGAAATAGCAAAAGAAGTTATAAGTACATATACATAGCCTCCCGTATATGTGTAAATATATATATATATATATTTGAAAGAGAGAGAGAGAGAGAGAGTGAATGAGAGAGTACCATTGATAAGGCGAGTAGGAGAAGCCGAGAAGTCCAGGAGTATGCAATAAAATATACAGGGGTCACAAAATAGTGTGGGACAAAGAGGGCCTGAAAGTCCATACTACCTAAAGGAGAAGATACTCATGGAAAATTCATAGCAGATAGCGGTCGGCTCTTCTCCATGTCTTCCTTTTACACCCGCAACAACCCTCTCCTCTAACCAGTACACATGTCACTCACACACACACACACATACTACATATCCATGCCACATGAAACCAAATTGTCACTGATTCCAAACTTACTCTTATTATTATGTAGCAGTATGCCTTGTATAAGTATACAATATAAATTTATTGAAATTTCTATTATATATATATATTTTTATAGTTATTATTTTCTTTATTTTGTATTAAATTTTTCATTTATCTTAGCGTTTATTGAACAATTAATAATATATAAATAGATCATAAAGAGCAAACCATTATTTTTAGTTCATTCTGTTGAGAAAATTGAGGCTGAAATTAAATGATGTAATGGAGTTGATGAGGAGAGAAATTAGGTTAGATTAATTAGACGAGATATGAAGATACTGTTATAATATTGTTATAAGTTATCACTGACTGCATTGGACTTGTAATGATTTTATAGAATAAAAGATGTGAGTAGAGATATGACACGATGCGAAGTATGGTTGAATCTGATAGATTGATGTCTAGATCTCTTACTGGCTTATATACAGGTTCTCCCCACTCTAGGCTGCTAAGTGAGAGAGTATGAGAGAGAGTCTGTTTTCTCTCGTCGGGCTTTTGTTCTCAACCTGTATATAAGCCAGTAAGAGATCTAGACATCGATCTATCAGATTCAACCATACATTCTATAAAATCATTACAAGTCCAGTGCAGTCAGTGTTAGCTTACAACTATATTATAACAGTGTCTTCATATCTCGTCTAATTAAACTAACCTAATTTCTCTCCTCATCAACGCCATTATAATGACGAAGAAGGTTGATTATTATATTGGCCGAAACGCAGGGAAATATTTATTAATTTTCTCCAGTCAGTCACACACATACGTCTGGTAATTTGTAAATAAATATTATCCTTCTTATATTGATATCCTTATAAATTTTATTCTAAAATAGTAATGATTTTGGGAAAGTTTAGTCTTCCTTCTAAAGTATAACCATTCCTTATATTATACAATCCTACCATCTGCATAATATTAATAAGAATTAAATTTATGAGCAATAAGAGTTTGAAAAAAAAATCAATAGACCTGAACCTTACTGAACGATTTTTTTTTTTTTTTTAGTTTACTGCGATTTCTACTCCGACACTTTAAGACAACGTCCATAAAAGGTTGATATTAGGTACACAAGATTGACTGATACCCAGCTCTATAAAACTTCGAGCTTGAGAACCAGGTCACAGAAGAATAGTCATTTTTTTTTGAGGGAGGCGAACGTCCATGAAGATTTATCTATGTTTATATAGACTACCTCTAGCTCACCACCACCAGATCATTCATTATTCACACTAACTGTGGAATATTTCACAGACGATTACATTCTATTGACAAACACTGACACCTACTAGAATCATATAATGATTTATGTTTTTAATAGTCATTACTACTATACATCCAAAACTACTGTTCTGATAGGAAAAAATATACAGCTGGGGAAGTCAATAGCAATGTACTCGTAAAGATAAAAGAATTAGAGCTAGGCCTTTCTTAAACAGTTTGGCAGATTGCCTGTTTTTGTAACTCAAAATGAAAGTTTTGTTTAGGAACTAAAAAAAAAAGTTTATAAAAAAATAATAATTGTAAAATAAATAGTTTACTTATTCTGTAGATTTGTTGTAGAAAAAAGTATAAGAGTAAACTTGTTAAAAGCACGCAGCAGCGTTAATACTTTTGGTTGGCAAATTATGTTAAGCAGAAAGTTTTCAATTTTGAAGTAATTTATCGTAAAAAAATTAATAATGCTATTTTACATCATTAATTTGTTTTTTTTAATTTAGGGCGCACGTCAACATCTATGGTCATTGGCGTCCGGAGACTTCTAAGTGCACTGCCGGCTTCCGGACAGTGTTCTCTTGTTACAGACAACACTGTCCAGAGGGCTGTAGACGCTCCTAGGCAGAAAAAAAATTTAAGGGTAGCACACCCAGACGCGAGCCAGGGTCCTCTGCGTGGAAGTTAAGTTCGCTAACCACTTAGCTATTCCCTTCCCTGACATCATTGATAATAACTGACAAATTCCTCAGCTGGATGATGTAGTGTATACAAAAATATCCTGGATTATATTTAACATTTTTCCCCAATTATTTTTTTTTTTTTTTTTATTTATTTATTTAAGGCGTCTCAACATCTGTGGTCATTTGCGCCCGGAGCCTTCTCAGTGCACTGCCGGCCTCCGGACAGTGTTCTCCCGTTACAGACAACACTGTCCATCACCGGACAGTGAGCTGTAGGGGCTCCTAGGAAGAGAAAATCTAAGGGTAGCACGGCTGGATTCGAACCCGTGATCTCCGCGTTACTAGTCCAGCGCGCTACCACTGAGCTAATCCCTTCCCTTCCCCCAATTATATTTTTTTTTTTTAATAAAGAAAGTTAATGTTAAATATTAAAAAAAAAAAAAAAAAAAAATGTTTAGAGAGAAAGATAAAATGTTCCATATTTTCTGTATTCATAAAATTACATTTTGTTGGTAAAAATTTCTGCCTAAATTTAAGAAAAATATTAACATACTTTTCTGCATGATAATAAATTAAAAACAAGTTATGGACGAAGATTTCCTTTTGAACAAAACTGACGGGCTTGAAGATCTAATTTATTGCGCCCAAGAATAAATTAATGAATTATTCAAGAATTTTTTTTTTGATAATTAATTGTTTGTTAGCTGAGATAAATAAATAAAGTTGATTTGTTTTATTATTTTACAGCATTTTCTTTGTTTTTTTTTTTTATTGTTATTTTTATGAAAATATATAATTTCTGTCCGGACATCTGTCCGGGCGTCTTAGTTTTATTTATTTATTTATTGTTTGACAGCACGATAGATCTCCTAGTGTAAGGTTACAGTGGAATGAAGCTCATAGCATCTCTTATTAATCTTAATCGAATCTATTTTTTGCAATTACCATTATGCCATACAGTCATTGTAAGTTTATAATGTATAATTAAATCAGATTGTGTAGTTTATAATATTCCTAAAAGTCGTTTTTGACTTTCAGACTATATTGCAATCTAAGTAAATAAATTCAAAAAAAAATATTTTACCCCTTTATATTTTCAAACCTATTTCATTTAGATATTTCATAATATCTAAACCCATGTCCATGCCGATATAATGAGAGATCCGAATCATTAAAGATTCATAGGATCCGAAGAGCGGAGAAGCAGACATTTAATGAATCAAAAGCCAGTTACTCCCCAACTAGGCCAGACTAGGAAGGGAGAGTTTGATTCATATACATACAGCAAAAGCACTACAGTTCAGGACAGTTTACGATAACCAGTCAGCAACCTATCTACTACCTACTCAGCCAGCCTGTCTCTTTATATTTCTCTGACTATTTATCTTCTATTTTACTGTAAAGTCTCCTTGCAGTTTGTGGGTTCTATTCATTATACAGGGTTCAGCATACCATCTAGTTTATTTCTCATTCCTAAATTTATTCTCTCTAATTCTCTCTCTCTCTCTCTCTCTCTCACACACACACACACACACACACATACATCCATTACATCACTCTCATGCCCTCTATTTCTAAAATTGTTTTGTAATTAAATAGGGTTTTAATAATAGAAGTAAGTCCATTGAATAAAACATTCCATTGCTGGCTGAAACGTGGGCAAATTAAATGCTCCATCTCAGAGCGTAATGCACAATAAGGAGAACTCTCTACACCTATTTGTATAGGCGCCTATGCTGTTGTTAGCTTTCAGTCGACAGATCGTCTTAATAGCGTATATTTATATACCTAGGCTATGTTATGGTAAATAATGGGGGATAATGTACTTCAAAAATAACTGATAAAGGGAGAAACTGGTTTCATTTTTTGTATTTCACTTTATATTTATTAAAAAAAAAAAAAAAAAAAAAAAAAAAAAAAAAGCGCAGCAAACCAAGAAAAAGGAACATTTAACGATTTCTCCATATAGCAGATTAAAAGTCAAACAAACACAGATGATAAACTCGGCCCTAGGAAAACTTCTTTTGAGAAATATTTATCTAGCAATATTTTTGGTGTTCCTCCATTCGCAGGCAACGTAAATTATGCTATTGTTGTCAGTAATATCAATTTTATTTTAAGTATTGCCTTTTGTGAGAGTGTATTAATAAAAATGTAATGGTAGTAGTATATGATGTTGAAGAAAAGACACTGAATGTGGACTCACAGTTAATATTTGGCGTTACTTATGTGAGAGGAAAATAGTGATCGAATGGAGTTATGATGTTTGTGATGAAATTAGAAAGACAGTGTTTGGCTGACTGAATCATTTGACAAGCAAAGTGGCTAGTTGGAATTCTTTCTTCTTCTACTAGCTAGTGAGTAACACAATCACACCACTCGCCTCATTCACTCACTCAGGGAAACATAAAAAGTGTATTTCTTAAGAAAACTCAATTTCACGTTACTTCCTTTTCAATAGTGTGAGAAGGACCAATATTTAGGAAGTTGTTACGTCAAAGTTTATCTTGCGTCTTGGTGACGAGATTTGGTATTTAAAAAAGGGTTTATAATATATTTATTACTTTCCCTTACTCCTAGTAAGAGGAAGTACTATAATCGTGACAAATTTTCGATATCGAGATTTCACCGGAAATATCCGTTTTGAGATACTGTGAGTCCAAAAAAGTGGTTTTTAGAAAATGGTCTCTGTGTATGGTATGTATGTGAACAGCATTGCTTAAAAACGAAAAATCGCAGAAAGTTTAAACTTGATATTCTGTTTAGTTATCACCATGGGATCTGGTAATACGTTATCTGTCATTGTACCACTTTACTGAAAGATTTTTGTCACTTTTGTGTAAGTTTTCTCAAAAATGGCACCAACGATATTCTTTAAACTTCTTTCCTCAACTACACATTCGAAGATCTACAACATTTATTTGAAACATTTTTCCGGGAAAATTCAATGAAGGACAAATTTTGGAGAAGGGAAGGGATAGATTTTTCCTCTAAAGTGCTATTTCAGTTTATTACCCAAATCTATCATCTAAATAATAATAATAATTAGAATTAAATATGTTGTTGGAATTCCGAGTTTGTAGAAAATCGGATGACCGGAAAGAGCGTTTTTACTGAATAGTATTTTTCAGTTTTCTGCTATTTTCTTTAAAACAACTCCAACGATTTTGTTTAAACTAATTATGTGAACTTTAAGAAATAAAATTTTGTGAAAATTTGTGTTTAACATCAATTTTAGTTTGTTCCATTAGTATAAACCGCCAAATACAAAATGGCGAAGTCATTCTGCAACTTGCAGTTCTGCATTATTTTCCAATGCCTTCTTTTTCAATAATGCAATGAAATTTCAGCGTTTTTTTCTTCATATCGCACATTAATGATATAAAACCGTGAATATAATGTTAGAAATAACTTGATTTTTCCATTAAAAAAAAAAAAAATATACTGCACAATTTGATAATTTATAAAATACCTACGGTGAGTAAATTAGTTAAAAAATTCTAAACTGTTTTTTTTTTTCCAAGAAATAATTAGCCAGTCATAGTGTAGAAGTGAAGGTATGAAAGAAATGTCGATGTATGCTAAGCCAATCAGAACTATCATGTTGTCCACGCCCATATTTGTCAACTTTACACTGTTATTGGCTAAATATTTCTGTTATTGGAAAAATCTAGTTTAAATTTTTTTTTTTTTTATTAATTTTCCCATCGTAGTGTAGCACAAAATTTCCCTGGGCTAAATAATTAGTCCAAAAATACAAACATATTTTGCTAATGGAACAAAATAAAATTGATGTTAAACACCCACAAAATTTTTTCCAAGGAATTCATAATTTTCAGTCAAAAAATTTTTCTTATACATTGAGTTTGGGAGTGGGATTCTATGTATAGGCTAATGCAATCAAAATCTAGTTTCTCCAAACAACATAAACAAAAGCAATCGAACTAATTATTAGTGCAATTAAACAAATAAATTATAATAAGAAGAATCGTTATATATTCGATAAACTAGAGACTATGTAACTATGTAAACTGGAGTAAGAGTAAGTTTTTCTTACTTTCTCTGAAAAAAAAAAAAAAAATTATTGTAATCGTGTCAAATTGTTTTATCAAGCCATTTTTATTAGTCATCGAATCATTTCCCCCTAATAAAAATGACTAAAACACTGAGCATACTTAATATAATGGGGTTGTTAAGGAGAGAAATTAGGTTTGATTAAATGAACGAGGTATGCTGACACTGTAGCTAAGTTTACACTAACTGCACTGGACTTTATAATGAAAATGATAGAATGAATGGTGAGAGTAGAGATATGACACGATGCGATGACTGGTGTACAGTTGTATGGTTGTATATGATAGACCCCTTTAGATACATTCCCACTGGCTTATGTACACAGGTTCTCCCACTCTAGCCTGCCTAAGTCAGAGAATAGTCTCTGCTAACCAGAGAGGGCCTCTCTTTTCTCTGCTGTGGTTGCATTCTCTTTGCTGTGGATGGGTGCTATTACACTTAACAACGCTATTATAGTTTACTTATAAAGTGTCCTTCTAAACATGCTATTTATAACTTATAATAATTCATAAGTTTGCCATTAAACATACACACACACACACACACACACATAGTAACATAACCTTGTGACAGCAACCAACAAGTGTGAGTGTAACAGAAACATTACGTTGAAGTTAATTCTCTACACGAACTTGGTGAATTTGTTCTGAAGATATGGATGAACATTCGAAACCGGTCAGGAACCATATAAATATGTATGCTACGATTAATAAAATTCCAGATGCTATCCAGCATTGCGGACTCATCCACACATATTCAAGAATTTCATTAAATTTGGTATACTAACAATAAAATTTGTCAATTTCAATTTTGTAAACTGCAGTAAGAGAAAGTCGTGTGAGTGTGTGTGTGTGTGTGTTTCACACCAGATTTTTTTTTCTTTTTGAATCACTTAAGGTTTTTTTAAATGTTATAAAGTAAATGTTGAATCACGTTAATAAATAAATAAATAAATAATAGTAATAATAAATTACTTTTACTTCAGAACTTTGTGATGAATACTTTCTTTTGTTATCTTTATATTTTATTATGTTTCTGTTTTATTTTTGTTTTGTACCCAACTTAGAGTTTACCTTATTAAAAAGTTTTTACCAGTATGAAAAACTTGTTACAAATTGACGACACTTAGACAAAAAAGAAAGAACTTATATATACAAAAAAAAAAAAAAATCTTTTTTATATTTATTATGGTTATAGAAATAATGCGATTAAATGAAAAATGCAGACATATTCTAGCAACATGTTAAGAGAAAGATAGAAAATTCTGTCCCCAATCAGTGAAACAAAAAAAAAAGAAAAGTATAATGAGTCACAAAAACTTTTAGTGAGTTGTGACTTTTTTTCCCCCCACCAAGACAAATTTATGCAAGTGCATGGTTACATTCATTAGTTTGTTTGTCTAGACATTCATTCTGTCTAGATTTGGTACAGTTTAGTCCATATTAAGAGTCCGTAAATATTTACAGTCGTTCATTCCGACAAAATTAGTATTGTGCTAGGTATTTTAACGTTACTTCCATCGTCGCTTTCCTTTACACGGAATGTTTGTAAGAAGAAAGGTCAAAGTGTACAGAATCTCTGTGGAAAAGCTCAGGCTATTTTTACCTCAGTGTTATTATCCTATTTATTCGGTTGGTTGTATATCTTAAGTGGGTTGAAGCCGGATCTGAATTTTTGTTTTACACAGGGCTATTTTGTTATTACTTTCTCTTACTCCTAGTAAGAGGAAGTATTGTAATCGTGTCAAATTTTCGATATCGAGTTTTCACCGGATATATCCGTTTTGAGATCCCCTGAGTCCAAAAAAGTGGTTTTTAGGAAATGGTCAGTGTGTGTTTGTGTATGTGTGAATAGCATAACATAAAAACGAAAAACCGTAGAAAGTTTCAAACTTGATATTCCGTTTAGGAATCATCATGGAATCCGACAGTAGGTTATCTGTTAAAATTCTTCAACCGAAAGTACCACTTTACTAGTTTTTTTGTTTTTTTTTACTTTTTGCAATTTTCTCAAAAATGAATCCAACGATTGTCTTGAAACTTGGTATATCAACTACACATATAAACAGCTACAACTTTTATTTGAAACATTTCTCCGGAAAATTTCATTTAAAGGTTTCTTCTGGGGAAAAGGTTGGGTTATGGTTTCCACTAAAGTGCTATTTCAGTTTATTATATAATTCTATCATATAAATAATATTAATATTAGAATTAAATATGTTGTTGAAATTTGAGCGAAAGTGCGTTTTTACTAGGAAGTATTTTTCAATTTTTGCCATTTTCTCCATAAAAACACCGTCGAATTTCATTAAATTTAAGATACTAACTATAAAATTTGTCAATCACTATTTTGAAAACTAGAGTAAAAGAAAGTTTTGTGAGTGTATCACACCAGATTTTTTTTCTTTGAGATAAACATACAGGGTCTATAGGGTTTTTGGATAACTAGGGGCTTGGTTCCTTCCCATTGACGAATAATATGGTCAAATAATGGATAAATAAATATGGTCAAAATGTGGCCTAATTTCTGAAGTATATTCTTTCATTGGTTATGAAATTTGGATACCTTTTAGTTTAATACAACGTTTCTAACTAATGAATAGTTCAAAAATAACTGTAGCGTATACAAAACGTTTTTAAAGGATAAAAAAAAACTTGAGCCTAGTACTCAAACGATTTTCTGTTATTGCACTCATTGTAATTCTAATCGATAAACTTTCTCTAGACTTGAAATTTGTACTAAATATTATCTGATAAAAGTTTACTAAATTGTGACGATCAGTGGTGGTGGCCAACCTTTTTTAGGTTTATGGGGCCACACTGAAGAAAAACAATTGTCATGGGCCGCATTTAAAGTACAAACACCAATGATAGCTGGGTCGTAAAAGCTTTACTGCAAAGAAAAAGAAAATATAGGCCAGCACAAAACTACTGGGACAGATATAACATTGTATTTGAGGAATGCAAATCAACAGTTGTAATTCTCGTGAGTTTTCAGAGGTTACTCATCAAATATTTTAGTTCTTATATAAGTAAAGTTTTTTTTGTTTCAGGAGGTCTTAACGTCTAATTATTGCCAAATTAGTTGTCGTGGACGGAGGAGGAAGTACATACTTTACTATTAACATGTTTTAAACTAATATAAATTTAGCGTTATTCTCGTGACTCAAATTGCAGACCTATTATTTTAGTTCTTATTTTACTTTTTAGTTTGCTTCATTCTTGAAAAATACTTATTCACAACTTAGGTGCTATTAAAAAAAAGGCGATGACCTGAATTATGGTATTATGTGAAGCGATCACAGTCTTGATGACTTTTACAGCTTTTTGTTGTTATCCAATTCAAATTATATTTCATCAAACGTGAATTTTGGACGGTTATTGTATCAACTTCAGTATCTCTTTATAAACCAACCATATCTATGAAATATGGTTGGTGATGGTGTGTTGTCTGTGTAGCTTGTGGCGTGAGCGGTTAGTAAAGAGCTTGTGTGTATGTTTAAGATAGAGTTAGAAGTATTAAGAAATAATCATGAAACCACCACTGTTTTTAAAATAAATATATTAATCTCTAAATGTAACAATTAAATACTTTACAATATCACAAATGTTTATAAAATCAATTATTTATCTAGACTAAATGCAAAACACTTATGTTTGTAACTTGTGACTTGCACTGATGCTAAGACGGCGAGTGTTCTGATTGAATGTCTAGTTCAGACTGTCTAAAGAATGCAGACTCTGGGGGCATTTTCTCTTACAAAACAGTTGGCCAAGTGGCATTGTTATTAACCTAACGGATTCTTGTTCCTTTATCTCTTTAATAGCAATGACCTTAAATTATAGTACCTGACTGTAAAATACACTATTTTTGTCAAAATTATTTCACTTAAGTATTTTTCAAAAACTATTATTTCTGCATTTCTCCCTTCCACTATATCTATATTCTACATAATTAATCCTATACCAGAATATGTTGGCCATGACAAAGAAATTTATTAGCCTTAACGTAAATTTTTTTCATTTTGTGTCTACATTTCTTGACTTAATTGTTTCTTTAATGGCACAATAGAAGCTATGTCTTCAGTGACATTATATTCTTCATCATTATAGTTAATAGAAAGCAAATTGAGCCGTTATCAATATAGCATCAGTACTTTCATCCATCAAAGAACAATAACAATTAAAATTACTACCTTTGCTCTTAATATCTCTTTTCAAAGATTTTCCAAGTTCTTCATTTTACCTGGGTACAGTCTAGTGAGAAAAATGATTTTAAAAATATTCCTCTTTTATCAGCAAAAATTATATTACTTTAAAATTCGCTACCTCATATCTAACTTTTATAATAGATATGTATGAATTCTAATTAAAAAAAAAAAATCTGGTGTGAAACAGTAATACGACGCCCTCTTATTCCTCCTTAATACATACAATGACATTTCTTTTTTAAACTTCAAATATATGCCTCATTTGTCCAGATATTAATACATAGGTGGAGGGCAAATGCAAACCAACCCCAACCGAGGAAGGTCGGCCAATAATACTGAACCAATAAATTTGAATTTTATCGTTCAGATTATTCAGAACCACTTATAAACAATTTTTTTCAGGAATATGTTACAAATAAAAGTGATTGGTTTATATTTTTATGCAATTAGTATTCGAAGTTATTATCGTTATTATTATTATCGTAAAGGAAATCGTTATTATCGTTTTAGAAAAAAAAAAATCTCAAAAATCTATTCTATAGAATTATGGCATTTACGGGTTATCCAATTTTCTTCAAATTTGGAAATCCAGCAATGCTTCTAATATATATTAAAATTGCATAGATGGCGCAACCATTCATTGTACGGAAATGGTACTTTAAAGACAAATTAAACACTATTGTTTCCCCCAGAACACCCGCAAAAATAAATTTTTCCGGCATAATGTTTCAGAAAAAATCATAGGTATTTATGCGTGTAAATAGTATACGAAGTTTAATGAAAAATCGTTGGAGCCATTTTCGAGAAAATTGCAAAAAACTGTCAAAAAAAAAAAAAAAAAAAATCGGTAAAATCAGTCTCACTTCCGGTTGATGGATTTTGCGCAAAATATTCCTGTGTCTGATGCGGTGGTAGTATCCAAACAGAATATCAAGTTTGTTTGTTTGTACGATTTGTTGTTTTCGAGATGTTTTGTTCAAACACATATAGAAACACATCTACATCTACACAAACACACACAAAGCATTCGCTAAACTCTATTTTTTCGTAAATTTGCCACGATCAGTAAGAGAAAGTCAAAATTTTTGAGAAGAGAGGTTTCTTTTCAGTTCCGTTATTTTGTCTTTACAACACATTCCTTGAAACTCATCAAATTTGGTAGCATATTTTTGCAAATAATTCATTTTCAAATTATACTCTTTGAAAACTGGGACAAATCCTTAACAAATTAAACAGAATGCTTTTGTATTAAATCATGGAGCAAGATTTGGAGGAGATCTCTAAGAAGGACCAGAAAAGATTGAGTCTGCTTAATAGGCTGACGGGGACAAAGTGGGGAGCTACTCAAGATGTGCTCGCACTTGCCTATAAATGTTATGTCAGGCCAGTACTGGAATATGGGGCGGAGCTCACTATCACTGCTTCTTGCACCTCTACCAGAAAGGTTGACATCGTTCAGAACAGTGCACTTAGAGTTATTACTGGAGCCCCGAAATCTACACCCGTAACGGCTACGGAATTACAGGTTAATATTAAACCCCTCAAAACTCGCCGAGAAATTGCCGCATTTAATTTCAGAGAGCGTCTACAAAGGATCGAGTTACCCTATTGGCAATTGTATAAACCACCTTCAGCACGTCTAAAAACACAGGTTAGTTTTTACACCCACGTTGAGAGCTTAGGCCAAGATAGGGGACTGTATTTTAATAATCGCCAGTATTTCCTAAAGCCCCAGAATCAAGAGGAATTGGACACGTAGAGAATTATCTCTCGTTGGTCGAGAAAGTGAATGTGAATACTCCCCAAGCTGAATTAAAAGTTACAGCGTTAAAGACAATTCACTCTAGATTTCCTTCCCCTCCATGGCTACACGTCTTTTCTAATGGGTCGGCCGGGGGGGGGGCACAAAGTATGCGGGGGCCGGCGTGTATTCCGCTGCCTTTAACTTGTCTATCCCAGTTGGTAAGGTGGCTACCAACTTTGACGGTGAGATTAGGGCCAATATGGCAGCGCTAAATGAGATTAGGATACTCTCTGAAATGAAGGTTGTACTCTTTGTTGACTCCCAGTCGGCCATTAAAGCTGTTTTAAGTTCCAGCAATACGGACTCTTTGGATATACTGGACTGCAGGGGAGCAATTCTGGATCTTAAGGATTCGGGCAAACTGTTGACTTTCCAGTGGATTCCAGCACATTGTGGAATCCATGAAAATGAAGAAGCAGATCAATTGGCAAAAAATGGATCCCGATTACCACAACCAGATGTTCCTCTGAGTTATAATTTCGTGAAGCGTATTGTCCGCATAAACATTGAGAGTCGTGCAAGAGAGGAACAGCATGAACAGGCTGAGGGGAAGTTGTGGGAGCATCTAGTGACCCCAGGAAGTGTGTTCCACACACCCTCCAACGTAAGGATCCCGTTAGACTCACAACTGGCCACGATTTTCTGATGAAGCATCTGTCCAGAATAGGGGTGGCCAGTTCACCAACGTGCTTCTCTGCTATGGAGAAGACTGACGGGCCTTCACCTTGACGTAAGTCCTGCTCTAGAGGACATTAGAAATTCTTTTACTGAAGAAGGCAGTAGATGGCAAAGACTCTATCTGGTATCTGGTATCTAAACTCTACTGGGCAGCAAGAAGCCGAATAGCAGATTTGAAGGCATTGTAAAAAAAAAAATGTATTTAATCATAAGCACAACAACCCATGAATGTCCGAAAGCTTGCCTTGTTGAATATGTGTGGATGGGACCGCAATGTTCGATAACATCTGAGATTTTATTCGTCGTAGCATGCACATTCCTGATGTTCCTGACCAGGTTCGGATTTCCATTTATCTTCAAAGTAAGACCATCAAGTTCGTGTGGAGAGTTGTCTTCAACTTAATGTTTCTGTTGATACTTGGCAGAAACATTAAATTGAGTCAACGCTCATTTTTCTCTTTTTACTTCGTCATGGAAACGTAAAAACTTTCAAATACCTATGATCGATATTGGACGAAGAGGGAGGAAGTGAAGAGGAAGTAAGGAAAAGAACGGAACAAAGAGGTGAAAATTCTTCAACCAGTTCTGTAGAGCAAAAGTTTATCAGAGGATGACTTGATGGCAACGCTCTAGAAAGGAAATGCCGAAATAAGTAAGTATTTTGATATTACGTGACTTGTAATTTTTTAAAGGGTAAGAGTGTCAACAAGATGTAACTCCAACATAGCGGAGAGTCTTGATACTAGGGAGCCCTTCCCTAGTTTGGTTGCCTTCACTTGGTCTTACTTAAATGGAGGAAACAATCTGCCCCTTACTGAACCGCCTTTCTCATCCTACATGAAGGAGACCTGTCTGCCTCTAAGAGCTGATTTCAGAAAACCCACCTCCAAGGCGGTTTTCTAAAACGAAGGAGGCGTTAGCCTAAATTTTGTACCTATGGAGTCCTAAATCTTAGAGAAGCCCAATGTGTCCCTGATTAGTTACATTATCAGAAATTACTATCAGGAGATTACGTTTCCACCATCTCAGTAAAAATAGTTTATTAAGGGAATGAAAGTCTGCATCTACAAATGAACAATGACGACAGATGGTACAAATATGGAAATTCTGAATTTAGCAAAAATATCGTGAAAAAAGAAATAAGATTAAATGAATGTAACATGTAAAATGTAAGAAGAAATTCAATTTTTTCCCACACTCTCACTCTTTCTTAAAAATGGAGGATTATATTTTTGATAAAAGAGGTAAAAGGTTAGGGATATAAGGAGAAGATTGCCAGATAGGGAGAGGGTTTTAACTTGGCTGCTTCCCGTCGCCGTCTATATCCATGGACGACTACCTAACACAACAGCGTTATAGCAAGTGAAAATATGTATCAATAAATTTTGCCCCTTTTATGGAGCTCAATCTCACAAAGGTTTCTACTCCATTTTTAGACTTCCACCTATATTCTGCATCATTTTTCATATAAATTGATTTTCTCTATTTTTCTTCATTTATTTCTTTCTTTTTAACTTATTTATTGAAATTGTTACAAAAAAGAAAAAAAAAAAAGAAATATTCAAATTCTATATAAGATGTTAAAGCAATGATACAGATTTGATGTACGAACATGGTAGTGTAAAACTTATGCAGAGCAAGAGAAAATTCGCAGAACTATAACATTACTGTTTGAGATCTTCTTTTCTAATTTACTATTTCTACTTCTTAAAGGGTTAAAAAAACTAAGTGAAAAACTTGAAGATTATTGGGTATCTCTCTTCAATAAAGAAATTAAGTCCCTTGTTTTTTGGGTAGACCAACGGTAGGACTGTTATGGATTTTGGTAGAACAATTAGCTCTGAAGATGTTATATCAATCAAAACCCAGTTTTTTTACGAACCACGTTTTTTTACGATCGGTTTTGGTTTTATTTAAACCATCTTCAGGCTTAAGATCTCTATAAGTAAAACATTCTAAGGCGTTTTTTGAGAAAGCTTTTAGTACATATCTTGATATTAATTGTATGATTAATAAACTGTAACTGGGTTAGAAATAAATTGTTAAAACACAACATCACAAAAATTGTTAAAAATCATTTCCTTGTTGTTCGGTATTTATAACCAAGCTGTGCAACTGTTCATAATTTTTTCAAATTTTAACTGTTTCAAAATTTAAATTAATTTTCAGGAGCTATTTTGTGTATCATTTTTAGTTTGGCAATCTACCGCGCTTTATAAATTATTAAACATTCTGTTCGTACCGTTTTTGACCGTTTTTGAATCTTTACCACTTCTCAGAATTTTGTTTATCAACAAGACTGCTTTAAAAAGCGTTGGCTTTGGAAACTGTTGGGATACTGTATAACAAAAAGAAGAAAACGAGGGCATCCGCGAGCAAGCTATGCGGAATGCATTCCGGAAACATGATGGCCAGAGGTCTCCATGATGGAGTCTGGGATCTAAGGGAGTTTTGGTTTAATGCTATTTTGGGTAGCGTCGTAAAAAAAAAAAATTCTTCAAACCAACTTTTGTATATAATATGATACTTTGGATTTTTTCCCTCACCCTTAACGACCTAATAGGTCATACTGGAACCCTAAATTCCTTCCTTCTAACAACTCCGGTCACTCCAATCACCTTCACAGAGTCCCCGTGCCACCCTTCCTTCTTGAACGCCCTCCATCCACCTCTTGTTGGGCCTTTCTCGCTTCCTTCGTCCACTTGGCTTGTAGTCTATAACACTTTCCTCGGCCAACGCTCATTACCCATTCTCTTTACATAACCATACCACAGCAAACTTCTTGTTTCGATTGAACACAACAGGTTTTTTTCTGCATGTACACGATCTCTTATTGGGACAGTTGGAATTCGCTGCAAACGCGAAACACAGCAGCTTCTCCTCCAAAAATCCATTTCTAAGGCTGAGAGCTTCTGAGCCATTTTCTTTTTTATTGTCCAAGTTTCGCAGGCATAATGTGTTTTACATGGGCAAAAGGAAGGAGCTATAAATCTTTCTTTTTGAGACAGGCTAACATTTTTATTCCATAGTACCGAGTTCAATATGCCTTTCTTCCTTGATTTATTCTCATCTGGATGTTCTTGTTAGAAGAACCTTCTTGAGAAATTAACACCCCGAGATACTTACATTCTGACGGCGTACTAAATTCCAGTCCTCTTCAATAGGAAGGACTACTTGGGGAATTGAAAAGTGGAAAACAAAAATGTGAAAACATTAATTTTGACCGATATCATGAGCTGAATATTAAGAAACCCCAAGTGACATCGTTAGACTGAAACGACAAGCACGTTATATTCACTTTTGTCGGCTAAAGTTACATCTTGACGATTAGAACTGTGCTGAGAAAAGTTAACAAACGATTTCTATAACAACTCAAGTCTTGAAATCCACTTGGACAAACGCAGTAAAACTCTTGTGCAACACATATGTTATTTAGGTCAACGAGAAGGGACTTATAGTATAAAGTAGAGGAAAGAACGGGGGTAGAAGCGCAGAACACACACTTTACTGACATTTTCTAAACAGCAAGTTATACACGGGTCTGGGACAGGGTACCTCCCAGTTATATGTCCCTGCTCAAAACCATTACACCGAACCTGCTTTGTTACATTATAATATATTATAATAATTAAAAAAAAACTCTCCCTTATTGATGGCATTTATTTTGGAAATGTTTAAATGTCTAAATAATAAAAACAAGATAATTGAATTAAAAAAAAATTATTATTCTAAACAAACAACCAATAATTCAGCTGAACAAAGCAATTTATTTTTTCCAAGCCACAAAAATAGATGGCCAACTACTCACTCTAATAAGGACACTTGCCAAGGCTTAAATTTATTGGATATAGGATTAATTCCGAACGACGGGTACAGAATTTCTCCCTTTTTATCCCTTTTTTAAATTGGTTTCTTTTTTTTAATAATTTTTTTTTTTTTTAATCTTATTTAATCTTTATTTATTTATTAATTATTTTTATTTAATATTTTTATAAAAATGAGATTTAAATCAATTTTTTTCATTCACCATTTAACTAATTGATTTTGATTTTGCTAATTTATATTTGATCCTAGTAACATCATCTGGAATGCCTCAGCCTAGAACCAATTAAATTATATTTTGGAAAATTTCTATAAGTTCCATTTCCCTTTATTAAGAATTAATCTTATATTCAACAACAGAGGGAAATTTTTTTTTTTCTTTTTTTAATTTAAGGCGCATCAACATCTATGGTCATTAGCGTCCGAAGTCTTCTCAGAGCAAGAAAGTTCTCTTGCTACAAACAACACTCTCCTTCAGCGAACTGTAAGCTTGAGAGGCTCCTAGGAAAAAAATGTAAGGGTAGCAAGGACTCGAACATGGGACCTCTGCGTGGGAGTCCAACGCGCTAACCACTCAGGTAATCCCCCCCTAACTTTTCATTTACATTTATTTTTTATCATTTATTTTATTTCTCTTACCGCATTTATGCGGTAATGACAGGCTAAAATTACGTAAAAAACGAATATCCACACCATGGGGGAGATATATAAACAAATATACACACAAACGCACACACAGAGAATGCTACTTATATACATATATACAGAACCACCTAAGTTCATTAAAGAGAGTTACCTTGCAGACACCAACTCAGCATTAATGCATTCGGAACTCCTCATCTCAAGTTCTTTAATGATCATTTTAATTTGATTCATCAAGAGATGATGATCAGTTTTAATGGGCAAATGATAATATTGGCTCTTCTAACGTCCAGAGCATTAATAATTAGTTTTGAATTTTTTCGTATTTAAGCAACCTCAAAACAAATGTATACAGTGAAAACTTTGTATCGAATGGATAATTGATAATGTTAGTTGAATTGAAAACTTGAATTCTTCATGTTCAATTGCTGAATGGTTGAATACTGTAACAGCAACCAAAGAGAGAAAAGAGAAGAGAAACGAACCCAACCGCTCTCTCGGACTGGAATGGAAGAAACTGTATAAATACAGCGACGGGCAGTCCATGGGGATACAGTTAAAGACAGTTCAATACAGTTCAAGACAGTTCAATATAGTTCATCATCTCGCCAGTGACTTCATGTATTTTCATACCACTCTATTGTAAAGTCTAGCCAGACTGTGTCTCATTATTATACATAGTTACAAGTGTTAACCCAGTCTTTTCATTTCATCAACCAGACCTAAA
Source organism: Triatoma infestans (assembly GCA_011037195.1). Classification (NCBI taxonomy): domain Eukaryota; kingdom Metazoa; phylum Arthropoda; class Insecta; order Hemiptera; family Reduviidae; genus Triatoma; species Triatoma infestans. Next base: position 44,940 of record JAAEAF010003566.1, read on the forward strand.
TTCTCTCTACGTAACACATCCATTATAATACTAAGTCGGAACTGCTAAAGTCAAATTGTTTATTGATCAGATTGACATAAATCCTTGAAGACCAGTTGTCGATAAGCAAATGATACAGGTTGGCACTGTTAAAGACAAATACTTTTATTTATCAGTTTAATATGAATCCTTAAAGATCCATATTTTAGTGCCAAATGATACAGATGGAATGTGGAGTATATAAGTCAAATTCTTGAAATTGAATCCATGATGATCATTTTTTTAGAGACAGATGATGCCGATTAAAACCCTCAAATTTAAATAAATTCATTATTTTATTAAACATAAAACTGTTGATGATCAGATATTCAATCGCAGATGATGGATATTAGAGCTTTTAAACTCAACAGAATTATTTATATTCATACGACAGTTTCTGTCTAATTTATTTTTTCTTCTTTTTTGTTTTAATTTAAGGCGCGTAAACATCAATGGCCATTGGATCCTGTGATGGATGCCAGAAATATAGAAATATATTTAATTTGAAATAATAAAAAATATCAAGAAATATGTAACATTCCCTTGCAAAAGGACATTTCAGGTAGAAGACCACTATTGTCTTTTAGAGTTCATGAACTGGTTAGCATTGTCTACCCCCTTCTTCTCACGGGGGAGGAATTGAACGAACAATTAGAAGACATTCCTTCAATATAGTTTGTTGTAGACACCGAAGCAGAACACATCAGGACTGTGCCAGTTATAAGTTAAAATATAAGAGTTTATTCCAACTAAATTCAATAAATTAATAAACATATTGCTGTGTTATTGAATAGCATTTAAATATATTCTTTAAAGATGAATTTAGTTGGAATAAACTCTTATGTTTTAACTTATAACTGGCACGTCCTGATGTGTTCTGCTTCGGTGTCTACAACAAACTATATTGAAGGAATGTCTTCTAATTGTTCGTTCATTTTCTCCCCTATGAGAAACCAGTTCATGAACTCTAAAAGACAATAGTGGTCTTCTACCTGAAATGTCCTTTTGCAAGGGAATGTTACATATTTCTTGATATTTTTTTATTATTTCAAATTAAATATATTTCTATATTTCTGGCATCCATCACACTCCCTAGATCTTTCTCATTGCACTGCCCGGGGGGTCGGGGCAGTGTTTTCTTCTTTACAGACAGCACTGACCATCACCAGATAATGAGCTGCATTTCCTAGGAAGAGAAAATCCCTGGGCATTTAATTTTCTTTTAATTGCATTGATAATAAAAACAGCATTGATAGCAAAAATTATTTGCAAACGCAAAGTTATGTGTTTTTTCTTTACAATATATTTCTTCAAAAGTATAACAAAACAACATCAATACAATAAACATTCCATCATTATATTGTTTTGTAGAACGACTTTATGTTTTAACTTTAAAATATAGAGATAAATTTCGTTAAAAAGGAAAGAAAGAAAACAGAAGAAATAAAAAACGAATTATATGAATTCGGTGAAGTAAGTTTTTTTTTGTTTTGTTTTTTACCTTTCTCTTATTTTGTGTAACAAAAAGGCAGCAGCACACATGTAAAGAGAGCCTGATAATACCAGAGAAATAAATACAACTGTATAATACATACAAAATACTATATATATATATTATATTGTTTGTTTTGTGATAGGAAGTTTTTGGGAGAGTATAAGATACTTTTGTCTCTGTTGAATGTGCCCATATTTGTATAAACTTCTTCAGATGATTGTTTCACCAGATATGTTTAAAAACAAAATGTTTTTTTGTATAATCTAAATAATTTGTTTGTATGTATAATCTAAAGTGTCTAGGTAGTAATAATGAAATTTTACTTTCTCTACTGCCTAATAAGAACTTTTGCTTTACGAATTTGTTACCGGAAATGGATTTTTTGATGACCCCCCCTTGGGTACGGAAAAAAATGTTTTTAGCGAATGGTCTGCTTGTTTGTGTGTTTGTGAGCAACAGTAAAATCGCAGGAAATTGAAACTTGGTATTCCGTTTAGGTATTATCATTGCACCTGGCACGAAAGTTTCGGACAAAAATTACCAACTAGAAGTTGCACCTTCATTTTTTTTTTTTTAAGTTTCAACGTCCATAGACGTTTCATACTTGTTTGCGTTCTCTAAGTGAAAGTCTTGTGATTGTTTAATCTGGGAAAGATGATGTACGTATCTAGCAGATCCTCACGTTAGGTTAAAGGTAAATATTGGTCTTCCCTAGAAGTGGCTATACTGTACTCAAGTACTTTCTTATTAGATTATCAGAATATCCAGATTCATTTTATTATTTTTTAAACAAAATGTAACAAGATTTTTATATATAATGTTATAATCTTTGAGGATACTCTTGCATCCCATGTTATATAACAAGGAATCATTTCTTTTTTTATACAAGCAGATAAAAATATTTCATCTCAAATATTGTGTTCTAATTATTTAACTTTATTGTGTTCTAAATTTTTTGAAATTTATTTAACTATTAAATTTGTTATAAAGCAGCCTTATAAGTATGATGAAAATGCTTAGATAAACTTAATAACCTAGGCAGGAGGAATAAAGTAACCCTTTGGTGGGTGCCAGGCAAGTTGGTATTGCAAAGAATAAGATGGCCGACGCTCTGGCAAAGATAGGTGCTGCATCCCCGCTTCTAGGACCGGAACCTTTTTGTGCGGGTCAGTGACTAGTTTCTCTTAGAAGAATTCAGGAAGGAGGAGGAGGAGGGAAAGAGCTATCAACTCTGGCACTTCCTTCCTAGGGACTGCGAAGGCCAGCATCGGCCTGAGTAAGAACAACCTCTGCGTTCTTATGGGTTTCCTCATGGGGCATTGTCGACTCAGAGGGTACCTGACGAAGCTGGGTTTGGAAAGTGACAGCACATGCAGATTCTGTGAGGTGTCGGAGGAAACTCCCATTACATCTCCTAACGGACTGCGAGGCTGCTAATCAGAGATTTAACACCTGGGTAGTTACCAGGTGGAGGAGGGGGATATATCCGCCCTAGAGCTCGTTAGGTTATTAGGATTTCTTAGGGATCTTGAACTGATGGAGGTCCTGTAGGAAGGATGTTCATCTGGGACATCTGCTTGGATTGATATGGATTGCGGCAACCAGGGGGCACAGCACAATACATCGCAAAGTCGCGGTGCATTGGCCCCCCCTGAAAACAAAAAAGTATGATGAACAATGGAAGAAATTGAAAACATGTTTCTTCTCATTCTACCAAATTTTAATTTCCACGAGACAAGATAAATTTCCTGTTATAATATTTCAGTTGTATTTAATACATAAAAAAAACATCAATATATATATTAAACATGAACAAGTTATATTTGTAATGTAACTAATAAAATATCTCTTATATTATTGCATGATCAATGTATTTGGGAAATATATTAATATATGGAGTTAGAAGCTGCAAGGAGTGCAGCGCACGGCCTGTCTGGCTATTACTGGCGCGATGAGAACGACACTGACGGTGGCACTGGAGATATTGCTGGGGCTAACCCCTCTTCAGTATGTGGTAGTGGGTGAGGAGATAAAAGGGTACCTCAGAATGAGGTTTAAGGGAGAATGGGTGAGAACCTTTCGGGGGGATCATACTAGGATCGAGGATGAGATTTGGCGAGTGAACCGATTTCTGCTATCTAAACTCGATGAGACGAGCAAGAAATGGGGTTTTGAGAGGGATTATGAAATCAGTATTGGCAGTATAGGGGATGATAACCTCACGAGGCCAACGGAGTCGGGTAACGGCATTATTCGCTGTTATTCAGATGGCTCTAGACAGGAGGGGACTGGCCTGTCAGGAGCGGGAGCAAGGTTGCAGGATTTGGATAGAGGGAGTTCGGTGGCCTTGTGTTGTTTTTGGCCACTGTCTTCCAGTCCGAGGTGGTGGGCATTATTGAATGCTGCCGCCTTGTGGGGGAGTGGCAGGGAGAGATCAAAGAAGTGCGGATTTTCTCTGATCAGGTCGCACTAAGGGCTTTGAGTAAGCCATGGTGGAGTTCGAAATTAGTGAGAGAATGTAGGAGAAGGCTCAATGCTTTAGCTCGGAGGGGTAAGGTGCGTCTCTATTGGATACCCGGACATGCGGGAATAGAGGGCAATGAGAGGGCGGATCAGTTGGCTAGTGAGGGATTATCATTACCATTTTGTGGTCCTGAACCAGCCCTTGCCGTCACAAAGAAGTTTCGTGACAAACAGATTAGACTTTGGGAGATGAGAGTCTTGGAGAAATGCTGGGGGGACACGCAGGGGTGCCTCCAAGCTAAAAGATTTATAAAGTAGTTAAGCAGGGAGATTTCGGAGTATCTCCTGTCCCTCAGTAGGACAGGTCTGAGGACCTTGGTGGGGGTAGTGACTGGACACACTTGGTGTCTAGTCACTTGTTTAACATAGGGAGGACGTCTAGTCCCATTTGTCAGAATTGCGACGACGGAGTCAGGGAAACGGTGTATCACTATTTATGTCAGTGTCCCCGTTTCGCTGGTACGAGGTTTCGCGTATTTGGGAGGGCACCACTCTCGCAGGATTGCCTGGGCGAGTTGGAGTTTAAGGATATCTTGGGATATTGTAGACTGACCGGTAAGCTACCGGGGGAGATTAACTAAGGGGATGATATGGGGGGCATCGGGGGCATAAAAGCCACATAGGCTTAGGTCCCACGCCATCAGGCACCCGGCATAATAATAATGTTATATTAATACAGTTTTTTTCAAATTCATCTTTCTTAAAGTTAATTCACAAAACTAAACGTAACCAAATAGGGAACTCCGCAAATTATAATTTTAAAAATTTGTTAATATAAAAGAGATGAAAGAAACGTTTATATATATTATTATATTTTCTTATAAATATATTGGTATACTACTGGTATGTGTGTCTAAGGAACCCTATGAAACACTATGTTTAAAGCCATGTTATATTGTGAAAGCAACTCCCAAGATATTTGCTACCATTTCTATTCACCTTATTTCCACTCAAGGTATGTGCAGGTTGTGTATGTGTGTGTATGTATTTACATGTACGTATATGTATTATATGCATGCGCGTGTGTATGTAGTGTTTGAACATAACATTTTCTGTTGAATTACAATACTGAAGTGGCTTCTTCTTTTCTACTGTGCTGTTTTCATTTCTTTTTTTGGGAAATGTTTGGGAACATTGTAGAAATGTTTGCTGTTTTCAAATATATATTTAAAAAAATCGATTTGTGAGATAATTTGCAAACCATTACCGCTGAAAACTGATTGGTTAATTGTTATATTCTCTGTTGCTCTATTTGAAAGTATTTTCTTTATTTGCCCAAGATAATACAAAGAAAATATTTTATTCCATGATGAAAATAATGCAAATGTTAGACCTAATTGTAATAGGATCAGTAGAGCAGAGAGAGAAACACAAAATTTTCGAGAATCTCTCTCTCTGCTTAGACTAGATTGGAGTGGAAGACTCCGTATATTCACTGCCAAGCTAGCTCTACAGAGGACCAGTCTTAAAACAGTCTTTACAACAGTTTATACAACAGTTACAATGCGTCAGCAACTAACTTCTACCCATCTCTTTAGTCTAAATCTCTCGCTACTTAATTTCTCTTATACGTGTAAAGTCTTAGCAGTTTTGTATCTCTATTTTACTCGTATTATACAGTGTTTATCTTTATTTTAACTTATTTCTCACAAACCCTCCTTACTAATTTCTGACCTTCTAAAACCTATTAAAATAATGAAATTTAAAATTAAAAGTTTTTCATCTTTTAAAATCCAATAATAATTCATCCAAAAGATAAATAAATATTTAAAAAAATAGACCGAAATATTCATTTGTTGATGTTCTACAATAATCTCTCGCGCGTTGGTCCAGTGGGTAGTGCACTCGCTTTTGGTGAAAACATGCTGGATTGGATAAACAAGAACCGAAATCAAAGCAAGGTTAGCGGCAGGCAGTAGATGCTTTTTTGCTTTAAATAAAATACATAGCTCCAGATCACTCTCTCGTGCAGCTAAGATCGTCTTTTATAAGTCGCATATAGAAGTGAGAGCTGGGTATTACGACTAGAAGGAGTGAAATGATTTTGAGTGTCTGGGAAAGGAAAGCCCTCAGAAAGATTTTTGACCCGGTCTATGAAAATGGAAATTGGAGAATTCATAATAATACGTAGCTTTCCGAGTTATTCGAGGAATCCAGTTTAGTTGCCTTCATTAAGAAAGGGAGACTGCGGTGGCTTGGCCATGTACAGAGAATGCCAGAAGCCAGACTACCCAAAAGGATGATGGCAGGAAGGCCGGGAGACAAAAGATTAAGAGGAGGACCGAGACTAAGTTGGCTGGATGGTGTAGAGGATGACCTCAGGAAGCTTGGTATAAGAGGATGGAGAAGAAAAGCTGAGAATAGACAAGAGTGGCAATTCTTTTTGAAGGTGGCCCAGGCCCAACTAGTTTTAGTACTTGTAATATTCTAGGTCCGATTCCTTTAAACGAAATAAATCGCTGTTAACTAAGCAGCGTAAGAAAAATTAGTATTGGTTGAAATCATTTGGTAGGGAATCTTCGTAAGAAAGGTCAAAGCTAAGCGACCATGGGAACCGCGACGTACTTACTTAACCCCCTCATAAAAATCGCCAAGCGTTAGCTGCTGCACTTATTTCATTTTTTTATTTTTTAAATCAAGTTTAACTTCTGAAAGTAAGCTTTCAGTTTTTTTTTTACTTTCTCTTGCACCTAATATTCCGATAGGTCAAATTTTTGGAAATTAAGATTTCACTGGAAATATGCGTTTTGGGCTCCCCTAATAAGTAAAACGTTTTTAGCGAATGGTCTCTGTGTGTGTATGTCTGTGTATTTTAACAGAATACATCAAAAACGAAAATTAGCAGAAAGCTCAGTTTTCCGTTTGGGCATTACCTCCGCATCAGCCACCAAGATTTCGGGCAAACCAACCAAAAGTGAGACTTTAATAAATAGTTTCTTTCGGTTTTTCATGATTTCCTCGGAAACGTATTCAAAGATTTCCATGAAACTTCGTATGCTATCTAAATACCTAGAAACCTATTTTTATTCAAATTATTTTCTCAGGAAATAAGATTTTTTTTGTGTGGTTCTGGGGGAACTGTAGCGTAATGCTTTCTTCTAAAGTACCACTTCAATATAATATATGATTTTACCATCTACGTAAATTCGATTTGAATATAGATATAATATACATCAGAAGTGTAGATAGAATTTTGAATTATTTTTTGTGTGTTTGTTTTGAAGAGTATCTCAAACAAACAAAAAATAAATAAATAAAAAAATGTCATAAGCTCAACCTTCTTACACCGTTTATGTAGCACCCTTGGATCCTATAGGTTTCGTAAAATCTGCCATTTCTGAATTCAGTTTTATTCAATTTTATTGAAAATGGTAAAATGAATTTCTTGAAAGTTAGTACCTTAACATCAATATATAGGCCCATCCTTTCATTTGAAACATTTTTTTGGGAAATTAATACCTTGTTTTAAGAAATGGGGCTAGGATACCTAAAAAAAGCAAAGGAATTGTTAGTTTAGAACATCTACCTTTTAGGGGGAGGCGTATAGTTTTCTACGACCTGTATTTTGTCCCCTTTCCGAGCTTTTTATGTGCACTGCTGAGATATCCAAGCAGTGTGCTGTCCAGGCTCCTAGGAAGAGAAAATCAAACAGCAGCACTGCTATATTCGCGACTGGAACTTCCATTAGGTAATATGAAGAGCAAACACTCTGTTTTGTGGACCTGGCTCTATCCAATATTTAAAATCTTTTAATTTTCCGTTTCTGCGAAATTCTTATAACAAAGAAAATCATTTGTTTTCATTCTGATGGATATGATATTAAATTTTAACTTTAAAATCTGACTTGGAATTTGTACGAAACCTTACGAAAATAGATATGTTTTAAAAATATTAGTTCGTCAGCATCTTCTCTGCAAGATCGAATCACTTACTAAAAAGACCTTAACCATTATCTGTTCAATTAATAATTCAAAACTGAAATTTTAATGAAGAGTATTTAAAATTTATGAGGGAAAATTCTACATTAAAATAAATGCTCTCCAGATGTAATCTACTAATTGCTGCTATCAACTAGCAATTTAATTATCCCCCAGATTTTACCATGAAAACAGTTGAGTTAATGCAGTAAGAGATTTCTGTTTAAAATATTCTTTCCCACACTTTTAATATATCCTAACTAACCCAAGTTTTACATTTAATTATCAATTAATTATCATCTATCTATTTTAAAATGTACCAAATCTCATATATTCATTTTATTCATTTATTCACTTACTAATTTTGTGTGTGTGTGTGTGTGTGTGTGTGTATATGTGTGAGTAGGTATCTTGTAAACGATTTATTCACATTTACCCTACATTCCCCACCTTACCGCAACATATTCTTAACCATCAATCAATCTCAATTTTCCATTTCATCACCTTTTTCAGGGCTACTACTTAGTTCTATTGAAAATTTTCCTGTGGGTGAGATACAAAAAAAAGATTAAATAATGAATCGTTTTCAAGGAGTAAAGTAATTTATGATTACAAAAATTCAACAACCACTTATCTAGCATGTCTTTTTTAAATTTATTTTTTATTTAATTCTCATGGATTAAACATGGATATGGTTGTCAAGATTATTCTAGCTAAAAGGCAAAAAAACTGTCATCCTTCATCAACTTCATCTTCAAAGAAACTAAACTATCAAGCTTTTATTCAAGAATTCATTGATATACGTCAGTGTTCCCTTGGGCATTGTGGGAGTAAAATATCAATGAGATCGGGTGGAAAAATCAACGATTATATAAGAAAATAAAAAATACTACATTTTGGCTGCTTTCGATTTATTAATCGAAAGATTCCATATCGTTGCCAGGAATGCAAATTTGTAATAATACGGAGCTTTCCGAGTTATTCGGGTAACCCAGAATAATGGCCTTCATTAAGAAAGGAAGACTGCGGTGGCTTGGTCATCTGCAGAGAATGCCAGAAGCCAGACTACCCAAAAGGATGATGGCAGGAGGCCGGAGAGGAAAACCGGGACTAAGGTGGCTGGATGATGTAGAGGATGACCTCAGGAAGAGGATGGAGAAGAAAAGCCAAGGATAGACAAGATTGGCAATTCTTTTTGGAGGAGGTCCAGGCCCAACTAGGGCTGTAACGCCATTTAGTAGTACATTTAGTGAGGATACATTTTAAGTTCCTCACTAGAAGGGAAGTCTATTACGTTGACGGCAATAATTACGTTTACAAATTGTGATAACACGCGCATGAACATAGATCAAGAAAACAGAAATAACAATAGCAAACCGTTGAAAGCACTAAACAGTGAATAGAAAACCAAGATATGAATGACAAATAATGATGAAGTGAAGGACATATATACAGTAGACAAATTTGGACATTTAAATATCTTTTTCTTGATAATTAAGTACAAAACATCATTATATCTGAAAAATTTCTTTAGAAGAGGGTAAAGCGGATTTAGGCAATAATGGAGGGCTTATGTCAAGTGGAGCGTCTGCTGCCAGTATTTATTTATTTTTAATAATATAAAAATATTTATATAATAATATGAAAAATAAAAATAATTTATTTTTAAATTATTCCCACGCTATAGACAACAAACATTATTCAATATATTCTGTAATGTTTTAAAATGAAACTCATCACCAATAACGTCATTAAAAATCATTTAGAAACTTAAATGTATAAAATAAAGAAATCAGGATTAAATTATCAAGTTTGGTAGTTAACTCTGGATGCTAGTGGTGATCAAACAAATCTACAGCCCCAAATCACCCGCAGCACTTCAGAAGAAATTCTATTGGAGCTCTTTATAAGTCTATTTGTCTAACCAGTTACCATCCTTATAGAATTCAACGAGCTAATATATTAGGGTCTGAAAATATAACTTGATAGTCGCATAGCTTTCATCTACATATTTCCATGACAAATCAAGAAATGACAACTGATTCCGGATTAGAAATTACTTCTTTGAAGAGAGAAGATAATACTAAAAAAATTCCTACCTTTGAGTTCCAATTAATGTGCAGAGCATATCATTAGAAAGTCAAGGGGTCCCAGTTTGTACCTTTACTTCAAAGTAACCAATACAAATTTTTTAGAAAGCCGCAGAACTGTTACAAATATGCGTTAATTAAAATTCCAGAGACTACTGCTGAAGCAGAAAAGTGCTTTTCTCCAAGTCATAGGAAAGATTTAGAAAAGGGGATTCATTTAAGGGATATTGCAGTGGGACGTGTAAGAACTATTGTGTCCCCGGAACCGTCCCAGTGCGCTGTCGGGCTCCGGGCAGTGAGCTGTAAAGGCTCGTAGAAAGCAAAAATCTAAGGGCAGCACTGCTGGATTCGAACCTGCGACCTCCGCATTGGAGTCCAGTCGCTAATCGCAAGCTAATCCGTTCCCTCATATTTTTCTGTTAATGTCTATTGTTCTTATATTTCTTATAGTACCAGATGATTAACAATAAATTATTACCATATTAAATGAACATAACCTATCTAATAACAATAATAATGATAATAATAACATATTTATACAATGGTGGTGGTAGATGAATAACAAACAGACAGTAGTATTTGTATGTTTTTGAAACAAGGACTAGTCCCCACATTCCACAATGTTACGATAACCCTATAACCATTTACCCTCCTTATTGACTCTATTATAATCTTGGAGCGCTTTATTTACCCAGTGGGTACACTTTCTGAGGTTTGTATAACCCTCTTAATATCATAAAATATACATACACTATGTTACCATACTCAAAAGGTTTTATCATAATTTTAAACTAGTTACTCTTTAATAATAGTTAAGTTTTATTTATTTTAATACAGTTCTAACCACACAGACCAAATTAAATAATTATTTATTTATTTTTAATTAACAGTACAAATATGAAAATTCCTTATTTAGCTTAAACTGCGGTCTATATTAAATTTAAATTATTGCTATTCCAAAACCACGCGGCGGTTACCATAATTCTCTAAACTTAATAAATTTATGAGTTTGTATAGTGTAATAATTAAGAATATATATCATCTTAAATCCAAATTAGCTTCTATTGATAAAACAATCAATTTCAATGACACTGCAATACTTTCAAGAATTATAGGAAAACTGGCACGCCAATTTACTATTTCGATTTTTTTTTTTACTTATTCTACCAAAATAATACTAATTAATTACTTTCTCTTACTGCTCCTAGTAAGACGAAGTAATGCAATTGTGTCAAATTTTCGATTTCCAATTTTCACTGGAAATATACATTATGAGGTCCTCTGATTCCAAAAAAAGTGTTTTCACAAAATGGTGTGTTTGTGTGTGTGTACGTGGGCGGATGGATTTGTTTGAAAAGAATATCTCAAAAACGAAAAGTTGCAGAATGCTCAAAATTGGTATACCGTTTAGATACTACCATCATAGCATCAGACATGAAGATTTCTGGCTAATCCATCAAGTGAAAGTGCCTCTTTACTGAATCATTTTTTTCTTCAGTTTTTTGTAATATTTTTGAAAAACGGCCCCAAAGATTTTCTTTAAATTGTTATATCAACTACACATAGAAAGCGCTAAAAATTTTTATTAGTTACATTTCTTCCGGAAAATTCATTTTTCAGGGCACTTTTTGGGGGAGAGGTGTGATTATGGTTTCCCCCGAAAGTGGTTTTTCAGTTTATTTGCACAATTCTGTTATCTAAATAATACTTTTAAAATTATCTCAAAAACGAAAAGTACATCTACAATAAGCAAGTGCTCTCAGGCTCGGAGTGGACCAACGCGATCAAATTAAACATAAATTATGCTCCACTCAAGGGCGTTCCCGGAGTTGCCACGAGTTCAGCAGGAGATATTGGACCCCTCTGCCGCAAATGCGGTAGAGAGAACGAAACACCGGCACATGTACTCGGAAATTGTCCACACAATATGCTCCTCGAGACTAGGCGGCATCGCAGAGTCTCTTAGGCCTCTTGATTATACCTGCTTTGAGGAAGTGTACGCTGTTGATGATGAGGGCTCTGCGCGATATGCAGATATAGTGGCCTTTAAAAGGGACAGCAGTCTAGCGTACATCATTGATCCGACGGTGCGTTATGAAAATAACGATCCACAGCAGGGGGATAAGGTCGACCCAGAAAAGCGTGCCATTTATAGCAAATGTATATATCTCTCCGAGAAGTATAGAGATATGTTTGGGGAACGGGACTATAAAGTGCTTGGTTTGGTGCTCGGGGGACTATTCCAAAGAAAACGGTGGAATTCTGGGACGAGGTCGGGATAGACCCGAATATATTGCCGAGGCTAACGGAGGAGATTATTATAGATTCTCTAGCCATCATTAACCACCACATCTACAGTTAGACTTTGCGCACACACGTCTGTTGTCGAAAAGTGGAAAACAATTACAAAACAAAATTATCTGTTTCATGATTTAATCTGTGTAATAATGTATTGTTTCCTCTTTCTTTGTTTATATCAGTTCGATTGATTGGTAAGCTGTGTGTTAGCAACTCGATATTGTCGAGCAGCCCCACTGACAATTCTCTACGAATAAAGTGTTTCTCTCTCTGTTGTCGAAATTCCCAAGTTTGAAGAAAATCGGATGACCGGACGAGCGCTTTACTGAAAGGAGTTTTCAGTTTTCTACTATTTTCTCTAAAACGATTTCAACGATTTTCTCTAAACATTAAATATTAACTACACATATAAAGATTTACAACTTTTGTTTGAAACATTTCTAAGGGAAAATTCATTTAAGAGCACTTTTGGAGGATGGATGGGGTTGTATTTTCCTCTAATGTGCTATTTCAGTCCAACAATGTGCTATACAATTGTGTCAACTGAATACTGTTAATTAGGATTATATAAGTTGCCAAAATTCCCAGTTTGAAGAAAGTCGGTTGACTGGGAGTAGAAGACTTTATTGAATAGGTTTTTCAGTTTTTTTTGTGTGATTTTCTCCATACAAATGCCGCCAGTTTTAAACACTAATTAAGAATTGTAAGTGTGAAGAAAATATGCCATTTCGTAGTAAGAGAAAGCCGTGTGAGTGTTGAACATCAGATTTTTTTTTATTAATTTGAGAATCTCAATAAAAACTCTAAATAAAATGACCTTACTATAGTTTCCCCTCACTCAAAATTTCTTAAAATAAACTTTCTCAGAAAACTTCCCTTTCTCACAAAAAGTGATATGTCTCTGCATTCAGAGTTAGCAGTCCAAATTTCAAGAAATCCGTCAAGAAGTTTTTATGGTGAAAAAAGCAGAAAATTCAGAAGACTGTTCAGTAAAAACGCACTTCTGGGGAACAGATTTTCTCCAAACAGTTAATGAGTAAATATGAACCCACCACTTCCTTCAAAAGCTGCCTTAGATGATTTCTCAGAAAAAATGTAAAAGTTGTAGCTCATTATATGTGTTGTTGATCAGCGCCCGCTCTAGGGGCAGCCAACATCTAGGGGACATTTGTCCTGTTATTTATTACCATATTTATATATTGCACAGACAAGAACAATTTTTTTTGCCGTTTATAAAAACAAAAAAAATAGGTTAAAGTGAGACAAATTTATATACGCTTGTTAGTCTAATAAATATTTCTTCCATCTAAATTGCCTTATATTTTTCTCTTGGCTAGTGTGCATTTCACCAACGTTTCTCACTAAGGCAATTACTACTATTGCAGTTACAATATTGCTTTTACTACAACTGTCAGAATCAGATATTTGTGGCATTTGTGCATTTAGTAAGCTACTGCATATGGTAAATTTGTGAAACTGACTTTCTTTAGTAAGTTTACTATTTATTTTCTCCCGCAGTTTTATTTCATAAACTGCTAAATTTATTATAGTTGTCAAAACTGCCAGCAGAATTTATAGCACTTTTATGTTATAAAAATATAATACAAATTTAAATAAAAAGGATGAATAATCTAAGAGAGCGCCAAGGTGAGGTTATTGCGCGGTACTGGGTTCGATATCTGGTGATAGCCTTACATTTTATTTGATGTAATTATTGGCGTGGTGTTGTTGAGGTGGTTGGTTCCGCAGAGCTGGAAAGCATCAGAGACATTTTCCGTGGTAGCCTGCTTCATTTTGTGGGTATCGACCGGTTTCGGGCGTTCGCCCATCTTCAGGATGCGTTTTTCAGACAGTGTGACACCACAGACTTGCACAGAGCAAATTTAGTTTACACATTATATTTAAGTAATTTATTAAAGTATGTCCTAGTCACAATACCTATCGGTGGGTGGATGAAAACTCTGCCTGAAAAAAAAGGCGTTACTTTTTACTACCTTCCAATAACTTGAGTGGAACTTGTTTCACACATGCTTATATGAAAAACCCTATCCCTGTCGCAGATACTGTCAAGAATCTCGGCACTTACAATGACAAAAACTCATGTGGAAATGTTTTGCCAACATTGCAATAGGCTGCTTTCGTAGTGTGGACTTGAATGTTAAATAAACTTAAATTCATTTGATTTAAGTCGGCACTACTCTGAAGAAGCTTATTGCAATATGGGCAAAACGTCAGTTTATAACAAACCAAAGACGTGGTCGTTGGGAAAATCTAAATGTTTTGCATGAGATTGGCGGTGGAATCGTAAAGCAATTTTCATTTAATTATTTTTATTCCGATAATATTTTATTTTTGATTGGTTTTATAAAATTTCCATTGCAAAAGTCAAAACGTTGACATAATTCATATATAATTGCTATTATTTTTATTGCTCGAACATCGCTAATAAGTATTATTTATATTGAAATTACTATAAAAAAAATATACTTTATGATTCCAGTGTCACGCTTCGTTTAGACGATTGTAAATTAATGCTATATTGATTCCTTTTATTGAATTAGGTTATTATTGTGCTTTTAACATAATTTAGAAGTGCATTGACCTAGTAGAATACAAGAGAATGAAGCATTAACATTTAATATTAAGCTATTTCAATGAAGCAGTTTAACACCATGACTCTGCACGAGATTGACTGTTGTATTTGTCGACTAAAAAACGCAACGTAAGCTAACCCGATAGACATTTTTCTGCTGATAACTCAAACAAGTTTTTTAAAATTCAATCTTTTATTTAATAAGCGAACATGCAGCTAAATTCTCGCACTTACATGGAAATCAGTTGGCGCGTTCTGCTTTCCAATGAGAAGAATAAAGAATTACATTATACTTTAGTAGTTAGTTCAGTTTAGTAATATTAAAACTACTTTTATTAAATCTCCGTTTTATTAGTAATTAAAATTGACTCATTTGCATGAAACGTTTCTTCTTCTTAGTAGTTTTAATTTTAGTTTTATATCTTTTACGAGATTGGAGCAGGATTTTGAGGTTGTTGAAAAGAACATACTCTAATACTGTAATGGCTGGCAGACTCGCCATCGTGCAATAATTCAGGGTTCGATACGGTGAGGGCAAAGGCTGAGTTGACTCAGCATACGTGACAAACGTGGGGAGCTGCAGATAATATCCAGTTTGCAGTATGCTGCAGTTTGATGTAATCACCAAGGGAATGTAATAAAAGGCTTTACCTTCAAAGATGATGCCACAGAAAAGGTCAGCTCTCATACGAGCTTCATATCCAGTTTACATAAAGAGTTACACAAAATTCTCACAATATGCTCGATAATTATGATTCATTCTAAATTCATTCACTTTAGATTGATCGTTTAGATAACTAAAACTGTTTACATATGTAAATTCATATAATATATTCATTATATATGTAATAGCATTTAACATTTACATATCTACATATTTATAGAAAATACTTTAAAATTTGAAAGATATAAAACAGACATAAACGTTTAAATGAGAAACACTACTTTAATGCAAAACAGCAATATTGAAAAAACTAATGAAGACAAGGGAGAATAATAATTTTTTTTTTAATACATTTACAACGACAGATTTATTGTCATAAGTCAATTTGATGAGAGCAATAAATAAGACAAAACAAAATAAATAAAATAAAACAAAATATACATGAGCGGAGAAGTCACCCAGTAGTAACACTCCTTACTAGTTTATTTACTTTCATCCATTAAGAAATCACGAGGCCACATTCACCGCAGACGTCTGGTAGGATTATCAGGGAGTGTCCGGGATGAAAGTCGACGAACGAGAGGGTTTCAATGAGAGGATAAAGGTTTGTGAAATTTTTTGTAGCGGATTTTGATGATATATTTAAGGAAAGGGATATTGAGGTCACTGTGGATAGTTAAATTTGATACATAATAGGGGGCATCAACTATGGTTCTAAGGATTTTAGATTGTTGGGATTGGATACGTTGGAGGTTTGAACGCCTGGTTGAACCCCACAGTAAAGTCCGTATGTCCATATTGGTTTAAGAAATGACGTATATATATTAGTCGTTTGTTTTCTAATGAAAGTCGTGATCTATTATCGAGAAGTTTTTTTAACAAGTCTGTATCGTGTAGTGAGTTCCTGTCTTTTGAGTCGTGTATGGGGATTCCAAGTTAACCTTTTGTCGATATAGAGCCCATGATAGCGGACGACATCAACAGTTGGAAGAGGGACATGGTTATAGAATAGAGGTGGAAGAGTGATCCGGCGTAATGTGAAGGTGATTTGCTGGCATTTGCTTTCATTAATTTGTATTTTCCATTTTTTGAACCAGGTTTCTATTTCAGTTAAATGACTTTGTAGGTTTCTATATGAAATTACAGGATCAGGATAAGGAGAGAGAATTGCAGTGTCATCTGCATAAGTTGTGAGAAGGGGAGAATACTAATAAATGCAATTATTAAATCTTATATCAATGAGTGTGATTAGATCATAAAAAATTTTAAATATCTACTTAATATCCCTTTATTTAATTAAAAAAATAAAATAAAATAATTGTAAATTTAAATGATATAATCAGCATTCTAATTTGACTATTATATATCAGTATTGAAGGTCCTGTCCTCCGACTGTTTTGGACCTGTCCTCCGACTGTTTTGGACCTGTCCACCGATACTTTTGTTCCCAAAGTTTAGTTTCGACAAGAAATTCATAGCTTTTGTATCAGATGAGATATTGATAGCGTGAATTCGATCTCATCAGCTATCTTGATAAAAATAGAATGCCAAAAAAATACTCTTTTGTAAGTTTTGTCATGAAGAAATAGAAATAGCAGAAACAAATATTCTATATTCAGCCATTGTGAAAGCTTTGCTTAGCTACACGAGTCCGGCTCATCAGGGAATAAAATCATGGCCTGAAAGCTAAGCTATATGCAAGAGTCGTTCACCATATTACTAGAATGATTAATTAGACACATCACAAAGGATACTCTCAAAAGTGATTCATAGACCCGTCAGGTTTGGCTAGGTAGACTGATTAGCCAACACAAAGTTATAATCCTATTCCATGATCATTCTATGCAGTCACATTTTTACTGAATGTCATTAGCGGAATTAACTTTATTTGATTCAGTTTGAACAACCGTTATGTGAAGCTAAATTCCCATACTTTGTTCAATTTTTTTTTGAATTATTAATTTTTATTATATATTTTTATGTATATTTTTAAAAGATAATTACTTCATTTAATTAACAGAAGTATTCTCCATATAAATTTGTATCAGAAAAAAATTATGCCTTCAATCGTCAAGGGTTTGCTGCTAATTGTAGCAGAACATCATGGAAGCCCCGTCTGAGAACCTTGTCATTTTGCATTGGAGATGTTCCATAAATCTGAAAGTATAGTTTTTATTAATTCGAAGATCGTTTACGGTAGGCCGTATGTTATAATATATTTAAACATACAGATATTTGCAGTCTGTAATTAGTATCGTAAATTTAAACATTTTGTATATTTTGGAAAGTTGATGAAATGGTCATGGTTTATGTAACGCAGGGTGGTATAGTGTATAATACATATATATTATACTATATATATATATACTAGTATAATATATATATATTGACACACACAATAAATACAACACCAAGAAAGAAGAAAACGCATACAGCGAGTCACAATAAGAGAAGGCCTTTCACATAATCAGCACCACTTTGGTGCCTGCTATACAATACATCTTATTTCTTCTATTGATCTGTTCCCAATACACACAATATCTATGGACATTTCCAGTATACGTAATGTGTAACTACAAATTTTGGCTTATCAGCTTCTGATGTTATATTGGATTTATATGTTTGCTTGAAAATAGAAATAAAATAAATGGATCTTATAATAAATGGGTTATATTGAAAGGTTATTATTGACTATAAGTTTAGTTAGAAAGTGAAATTTAAAGACAAATTATTGGAGCAATTTCCATTAACGCGAAAAGTGAAAAAAAGAAGAAGGAAGAATTGTAAAATTGCACTTCGGAGTTAAATTTCCGGATTAATTTTGCAAATTCCCTAACAGATTTTGATTGTAATAATAAAAGATATCATCAATTGGGGTTTCCTTACTTAGCTTGTGAATTTTCAATCATTGAAGTGCCCACACAGACCAGTTGTTGGAAATATTTTTGTTTCCGTAATAGCACTGCTAATGGCGCATAATGTTATGAATGTGTATTCAGAGAGAGAGAGAGAGACGAACTAATCGCAGTAGTTAGTGGACGGCACAATTTACATTTTGCACTGGTTAGAATAGGCAAACTTCAGAATGAGAACAATTGAAGATGATAGGGAATGAGTGAGAGACTAGAGATAATTTGGCCTTAGATAACTTTTAAATGATACGATGATAAGCTCGAAGAGATAATACTATTAAGACTTATTCATTAATGCTTCCTGGTTAAGACTTCTTGATGACTGTTTATAAGGTTTGGCTGTTTCGTTAAAAAGTGTTTTGTAGATTAGTAAAGTCTCTTTGAACTTGTTTTAAGTATATTAAACGCAATCTTAGTTTCTAAATTGAGCCCGCATTTCTACCAAGTTTAAAGAAAAAATACTTGCCGAATTGAACATAGATTTTTGCATAAAGTGCTAGAGCAATCATTCATTGCTTAGGTATATAAGAAATCACTGTCAGAGCATAAGTGCTATACATCAATGGCAGAGATATGAAGCGTATTATTTCTACCATGACATTTATATCCGATAAAAACCTGATTTCAGGAAATTAATACGGTTGCAATGCTTTCTCTTTTAGATGTAAGGAGAAAGTAAAAATAAAAATATAATTAATTAAAAATCTTCTGCTTAATTTATTCGTAGATATATTTATATAAAAAAAGTAAAATAAAGGTAAAAATAATAATAAAAAAAAAAATGATATTGTATAATATGTATTCAGAATTGTTTAAATATTATAGATGGTAGAAAATTGGAAGAACTGTAACATGTAGCAGATAAGATAGAACAAGAAAAGACCTTTTACACAAATAAATCACAATAAATTCACACTGATGGAAATCTTGTTTCTTTTTCTGACAAAATGCTTCTCACCTGGAATATAAGAAACGTTCTCCACCGTCTTTCCATTCTTTGAGTATTTACCGATCCTTTCATATGTAAATATTATTCCATCTTCTTTAACCCAAGAAATATTATATAAATTCAAACTCTATTTTTGTATACAAACATCAAGGTTTTTTTTATTTATTTTTTTATTTATTTACATATATGTATGTATTGCGATTTGTATTGAATTTTCAAAATGAGTTTTTAAATGAAATATATTTCAGAAGTGTCTTGGATATACGAAAAAAAATATTTTGTTGTCTTTGTGATACACTGCATGTGTGAATACGTGAAGGTGAACCAATATATCTGGAAAATGATAGAACAGAATGAACTGAAACCTCATATATTCCATCTAGGTAACGGCCGAAAGCATATAGACGAAGTCAAAAAAATCATCGACCAAAGAGAGGCTTTATTCGTTTACTCACTGGTTTATTCAGTTTTCATGATTTTTTTTTTTTTTTAGTAAATGGCTCCAAAGATTTTCATTAGAACTTTAAACTGTCTAAACACATCACTTTTTTTACTTGAAAATTTTTCAGAGGAAAATTTAATTTTTTTGGAAGGGGTTGGGGAAGCTGCAACGTTAAGGATTTCCTCTAAAGTGCTCTTTCAGTACAATGTTTGGTTCTTATATATAAAATAAAAAAAGGAGGATTGGTACGAACGACTTATAATAACCGTGACTCAAAAGGATCTATTAACATCACATCAGTGTGCTCCCGGCTTATGTAGGTCAAGGAAACGTAGATTTTACTGAAGTGGCATTTTATGGGAACCTCAACGCTATAACCCCCTCCCTCAGAACATACCAAAAGTCAATTTTCCTGGAAAAATGTTATAAATAAAATATAGATATTGTATCTAACGGGATATAGATATGCATAAGTTTTTAGATGGTACAAGAAGTTTAAGGAAAATTTTTAAAGTGGTTAAGGGATTGAGAAAAATCACGAAAAATCGAAAAAAAAAATCTTCAACAAAGAAGACGTACATCCAGTTGATGAATTTTAACCAAATTCGGCGTTTAAGATGCGTTGGTGGTTTCTAAAGAGAATAACAAGTTCGGAGCCGTCAGCATTTTTTTCGTTTATAAAAATATTTTGTAAGACCAAGATTTGGTAGATACAACAAAAGAAGGACGCCTGAAGTGGTTGGGTCACTTGGAAAGGATGGACAATGTCCGCATTGTGAAGAGGCTCTACGATGGGAATCCTGGAGGAGTGAGAAAGAGAGGAAGAACGAGAATAAGATGGATGGAGGATGTGGAAGATGATTTACGGTCTTTAGGAGTGAGAAGAAGGAGAAGGAGTGCCCAGGATAGATCGGAATGGCAGGAAATTGTAAAGGAGGCCAAGGCCCTACAAGGGAAGACATTTTGTTTTCAAAATCAGGAACAAACTCTTTCGCACAGGACACAGACACCTATGAACAATTAATCACTAATACTTTCCTACAATGGGATCTCAAAATAGCTCTAACTGCAGTGATAAATCAATTTTGAAAATTTGGTTCAATCATATTTCTTACAGATACTAAAACGTTATGTAAAAATTATCAAAAGACATCTAAGCTATTCCCTTAGCAATCGAAGTGAACAAATATCGAATTGGAGGATATGGGCAGATTAAACAATACCAAATAGAAGATTATGTTTAACTAATTAGTATTTATACTATTTTTAGATTTTTTGTGCTCTTCTAGATTTTGAATAAAATGGAACAAAGTCATCACAAAATTATTTGATAACTCAAAAGAAGGGAATATTTTATACAAACAAAGGCTTAAATGGTGTGAAAGTCTCACACGACTTTCTCTTACTGTGAAATGGCAAATATTCTTCACATTTACCATTTTTATTAGTGTTTAAAACTGTCCGCATTTTTATGGAGAAAAATCACAAATAACTGAAAAACCTATTCAGTAAAGTCGCACTTCCGCTCAAATCGATTTTCTTCAAACTGGGAATTTTGGCAACTTATATAATTCTAATTAATATTATTTAGTTGACAGAATTGTATAGCACATTATTGTTGAATTGAAATAGCGCATTAGAGAAAAACCATAACCCCACCTCTCTCCCAAATAGTGCCCTTAAATGAATTTTCACGGAGAAATGTTTCATATAAAAGTTGTAGCTCTATACACATGTAGTTAATATATGAAGTTTAAAGAAAATCGTTGGAGCTGTTTTTAGAGAAAATAGCAGAAAACTGAAAACTACTTTCCGTTTCTTGCGGTCACGCGCCACAAGTTGGAAGGCCTTAGGCCTCCATTACTTGGGTACACTCCGATTCCATTTGCGACGGAGGCGAAGTACCTTGGCGTTACTTTCGACCGAAGACTCACTTGGAATCAACACATTGACAAAATTTCTCACAGAGCCGATGCGTCATTTAATAGATGCAGACGGCTTTGTGGGAGAAACTGGGGCTTGCGCCCAAGTTTGTCACTATGGATCTACACCAGGATCATCAGACCCATGGTTACATATGGGTCGGTAGTTTGGTGGACCAAAACGTTGCAGAAGGGGGCAGTGGAAAGGCTCGGTGGGATCCAAAGGCGAGCATGCCTTGGTTCCACGGGGGCCATGAAGACCACCCCGACTGCGGCGTTGGAAGTCCTCCTCAATCTGCCACCACTACACATTCTCGTTCTAGACGAAGCCAGAATGGGAATACATAGGCTCCTGCAGGGGCAGCCTCCCATCACCTCTAGGCATGATCGTAAAAACCAGAGGTTGATTGAGGAAAACAAGGCGGACTATCTTCTGGGGATGCCAACGGATAGGATGGTTCCTAAGTATTTCTTCGAAAGGAACTTCCATATTGTCATACCGAGCAGAGGCGAATGGGGCTGCGACCCACCCCTGTTCGGTAACTCGATCTGGTATACAGATGGATCCAAAACTCCGACTGGGGTCGGAGCTGGGGTCTACGGGGGCAGGCCTAAAGTTAAAATTAAGGCCAGCCTAGGGAAGTACGCCACTGTCTTTCAGGCTGAAGTCGTGGCGTTACAACTCTGCGCTAGGGAGATTATAAGGCAAAGGATAGTGGGTAGAAGAGTGGCCATATACTCCGACAGTCAGGCAGCCCTGAAGGCACTTTCCTCACACCAAATAGTCTCAAGACTGGTGTGGGACTGCCTACTTGCCCTCACCGAGGTGGGTACTCGGAATAAACTGACACTCGCCTGGGTGCCGGGACATGCGGGGTTCCTGGGCAATGAGAGGGCGGATGCCCTAGCGAGGGAGGGCTCGCAGGATACCTTTATAGGCCCCGAACCCTTCTGCGGCTTGTCCAGGAGCCTCATTCAAACTTCTATCAGGGGGTGGATAGAAGATCAGCGTCTGCGTTGGTGGGAGGGAACACCAGGACAGAGGCAGGCAAAGCTCTTCATTAAAAGACATTTGCCTAAATTTACCAAAGACCTACTGAGCCAAACCCGAAGGGATATAAGGTTAATTGTGGGTCTACTAACAGGGCATTGTAGGCTGAATAGACACATGCACCACCTACAACTTGCGGATAGTGCGGTATGCCGATTCTGCAAGGTAGAGGAGGAGACCCCGGCGCACATCCTTTGTGAGTGCGCCGGCCTGGCGAGGATTAGGTTTCTTCAATTGGGGACGGGCAATCCCGAAGCTGAAAGCTTCATGACGGAGCCGCTCTCAGCTTTGCTAGGATTGATTAGGAGGGCAAAGCTGGGGGCTGTTCTGTAACTTAAGGGGATCCACAATAGACCTCAATTTGTAGGTCGCAGTGGAATGAGGCTCCCCCCCCCCCCCCGATTCTATTGTATTCTATTCTTGCGGTCATCCGATTTTCTTCATACTCAGGATTTCGACAACATATTTAATTCTAATTAATATTATTTAGATGATAGAGTTGTGTAATAAGCGGAAATAGCACTTTAGTGGGAACCAACACCACTACCCCCCCCCAAGTACCATTAAATGAATTTTCCCGGAGAAATGTTTCAAATAAAAGTTGTAGCTCTTTATGTGTGTAGTTCAAAGAAAATTCGTTGGAGCCGTTTTTTAAGAAAATCACAAAAAAATTGAAAAAACAAAAAACATTCAGTAAAGTGGCACTTCTGGTTGATGGTTTTGACCCGAAATCTTTGTGTCTGCTGCGATGGTAGTACTTAAACGGAATACCAACTTTGTGCTTCCTGCTATATTCCCTTTTTGACATATTCTGTCACACTTACACACACACACACACACACACACACACACACACACACACACACTAGAGACCTCAAAACATGTATTTCCGGTGAAAACTCTATTTTGAAAAATCTGGCACGATTGTAATACTTCCTTTAACAACATTTAGGGAAAGTAAAAAATGATTATTTATTGGGAGATTACGTTCAAAAAAAAAAAATCACCCATTATTTATTTATTTTTGTCTTCAATCGTTAATTACATTATAACGTTGCAACAAGCACTAGTAGGTCTGCAGTGTATTATTATAATTATGTACAAAGTGATTTTCATATTTCAGTAAGCTTACACTAGTTAAATAGCCCTCTTGATAGTAGGGTAGTTCGATGGTTGCTTTCCACCAGCTATATAAGCTCATTGAACAGTAATGAACTGAAATAATCCCTACTAATAACCATTATATTAACATTTTCATATGACACACACCAGTCAATTGTCAATGAAGCATACAGCTTGTATCAGCTGTTTTCAATAGAAAATTATAACTGATTGAAATAATTTTCAAATAATTTATTTCAATTTTGCTTTTTGGTTTTTAGATGTAGATTATAAATGACTGATTTTTTTTTTTTTATATATAATATTTTAGGAGACCCCTCGAACATCAGTTTTTTTATGATTGCTTATTTCATTCATTTTTACGATTGTATTATTTTATTATCGTAAATATTACATCAAAATAATTTTTTACCAAGAAACAAACTTACTTTTGGAATAGTTCAAGATTAAAAAGATAACAGAAATCTGGTTGGAACATTCATAAACTTTCTTTTCCTAAAATTTTCAGCGACAAGTTTTCTTGAAATCGTGCAATTTTTTGCAATTATAATAATGGGGGCAGAATTAACTCAGTCATAGTGCACTGTATTTCACCACGGCGGTCCCGGATTCGAGTACAATCTTTGATTTTTTTCGCTCTAGTAGCTTCTCCACTTCACTGTCCGGGGAAAGGCATGTTGTCTTTATCGAAGGAACACTGCCGGTTATTCATCAATGGACTGAGAAGACTTCGATGCCTAATAACTTCAGATTTTGACGTACCTTAATTTAAAAATACATAATTATAATAATAGGGGTTATTATTATTATTTGTATGTAGAGAGGGTCCAAACCCTTCGCTATCCAAAACCCCACTGGGCCCATATAGCTACCCCAAGAGAAACAACAACAAACCGGGTTTAGAACAAATATTCAGATCCGGGTCTAACCCATCTAAGATTCACCGCAGTCCGAATAAATCGGACAATAACCATAAGGAGAAATAGCCTAAGCACTTTCACAGGCATCCAGCTCCGACCAAAATTCCTGAACCTAATCTCCTCACAATCCAGACAATTTGTCATAAGATGGATGGGTGTTTCCTCCTCGGTCTAACAGATTCTACAAAATGGATCAGGCATGAGCCCCATTAAGTAGAGATGACTCCTTAAATCACGATGTCCAGTAAGGGATCCAACCAGATGCCTGAGAGAGCTCTGTGAAAAACACAGCAACGTCTCACTAATAGCCCTGTCCGGACCCCCGATGAGCATTTTCCTGCCGACAACCAACTGTGCTCATCCATAAGGATGAATGCTATGAAGCTATCCATGACCGAACAGCAGGCTCGGGACCAACGAAACGGAGAGAGGCGCTTAATTTGGCAAACCTATCCACCTCCTCATTCCCGAAAATTCCCATGTGACCCGGTACCCAGACTAGAAGCAAATCCTTCAGAGACGAAAGCTCTTCCAATCTTTTAGAACATTTTAACACCAACCTGGAAGTGAAGACACATGAACTCAGCGCCTTCAGCGCAGCTTGGCTGTTCGAGCAGATACAAACACCTTTTAAGTTAGTGTTACGTACCCTCTCATCCAAGATACCACAAAGAATATCGTAAACCTCAGTCTGGAATACTGTGGTCCAATCACCAAGAGATACTGCCAGATGATGTCCAATCTCAAAATAGACTTCAGCTCCAGACCCTACCATCCATTCTGGAACCGTCCGTATAACACCGGAGGTAATTATCAGGTATCACATCAGACGGTCCCAATCAATAATAGAAATTATGAAGAATTTATAGTTATCAGGTATTATCAGGAGTAATGAGAGAAACGTGTAAGTTAGAGACTAAGTGACGAGCGGATATAGACGCATTCATTGACCAGTGGTGATTTCTTGATTTATTGTGCTAGTTGGATTTACTTGATTGTTCTTACTTAATTGTTTCATTGTTCAAGACTGGTTATAGCTTGTTTAAAGGTTGATAAATTTCATTATTTTTTAATTAGTGATAATTTAGGCAATTGCCTTTACAAATAGTGTTCGATGCGTTCTCTTTGAGGAATTTTTTTTTTCCACTTGATTTTTGCATTCTTTCAATTTTAATGGTTTTTGATTCTGCTGATTATTTATTTTTCTATTTGAATATAAATTGCAATTTCTTTTACGTCTCTAAATTATAAATAGTTTATTTCGAATTTGTAACCACTGCCGACCAAACTCTTATGCTTCTCTCTCTTTTTAACATCTGTTTTTCTCTTTCTCCTGTTGGCAGGTTGGCGGCTCTTTTGTTGTAATGATTTTCCCCTTCTTTTACTTTCCTACGCCGTTATGCGTGATAGTTACGGTCAGATATAGTATCTGTGGCGCTGTTGTGAGGTAGATGCAGAAAACATTGAATTGGTAGCGCTATTATGGACAGAAAACATAACATTTTTTTTTTCAATACTACAATACATGTATTCTTAACACTATATATATAGATGACGGAAATGTAAAATATATTAAAAGTCTCAACAGAATTTGATGTCATAGCGTACTTAGCACTCTCCTAAAACCTTCTTCAAAAACAAACAACCATCGTCAATTATCATTAACCCATCTTTTTTTTTTATCCAACGCCCATCCGTGGCAGCATTGCCGAACCAAACTGATAGGCGAAGTCGCGGACATCCTTTAAGGCTGCGCAAACTACCAGATCTTCTGCATTCATTTTCCCGATTGGGCACTGGGTCATTCTTAACACGCCAATCCTATATAAGTGAGCTTGCAGATAGTCGTGGCCGGTCAGCAGACGAATCGCTGCAACTCCTGCATCATGAGGCATATTGCGGAGAAGAGCTCTTTCTGCCAGCTGCTGCCATTTCTTTCCTTCTGCAAGGGCCTTATATCGCTCGACGCTGCTGCGCTTAGAGCGTCGTTTAACATACAACTCATCGTCAATTAACATGCAACCTGCGTTATCTATCTCCTACCTTTAAAGAAACACTTTACTACAATTGCTTTCTGACTGTTGTGGTGTTCACAGTCCAGTGTGTCTACAGACTGTTTTTATTTGCCTCAAATGCTGTTTTCGCCTGTTTATTTGCGTTCACGAGTGTATTTACTCCACCAGCGTCATCTACTGTTAACAAATTTCTTTCACAGAAAGTTAACATCATTTACACCTTCCTTTCATCCAAGAAGAACACTCATCTAATTTCATTGCCTTTGCCAGCTTCAAGTCTTAATTCATCATCATCATCATCATCATCCATTGGCATCCTACTTCACTCCCTCTACTCACAGACACATGCAACATTCACACCTAAACAACTTTTTGGCACTCTTCATTTGAATCGGCCCGTTTGCATCACTTCACCGCAGGCCCAGCGCCAAAACGCTTACTACCGCTTACGTCATCGTCTTCTAAATGGAATTTAGTTTTATGTATCATTCTTTCTCCATAATTGGCTCTTCTCTTCACTTATCATTTATCAATAACATTGTTACTTCTGATTCAGTATATATTTAGATATATTGTATTTTCATACACTGTTCGTTACATTACCGCTTCGGGGTACGATCTAGAGCGTACATAAAGTAAATATTATTTATTACATATACATTACAATAGAAAGTAAATAAACTAAAAGAAAAGCAAACTAAATAACAAAAAAAAAAATTAAATGAAAAGTATATAAATAGAACAATGAAGTTAATAAAACAAGCTAAATTTATTGCAATTTAACTTGGTTAATAAAATTGAAATATAATCCCAATTCCTTTAAAGAAAGCAATATATTTTTGTCGTTTATTTTAGCAAAGTGAGTTTCCTATATTTTAATTTACAGTAATATGTTTACAATAACGACTTTCAGTCTTATTTTTTCTCTTACTTTCCTTTCTCTTTTGGTTTTCCCCCTTTTTTTGTAATTATAATACAATTATTATTCATTCATTTAAAATAAACTTCTCAATTTAAAACTACTTAAAGTGAAAATATAGAAATGATAAACTTTATTTAAAGAAGCTTAATAATGAAATGAATGGTCTGAACTTTGTAGTGTAACATCTGTGTATTTCTTAATGTAATTTTCTCTCATTGGATAAAAGATTGGACAGTTTAAATAAAAATGCTTCAGGTTATCCTTAAGACGCACAAAGGACTGATCGAAGCCATTCACAAACAATTTCGTTTAATCCGAACCCATAACTTGTAATATTATGAAATGAACATTTGAAGAGTGTAAATAACTTTTGTCTAAACCTTAGCGAACTTATAATAAGGGTATCTGATAGAGTTTAGGATTCTATCTACGTCTGAGGACAGAAGGTGATTCAACATTTTTTTGTTTCAAATTAGAAAGTTTTCCTTTTCCAAACCGCTACCAATTGTGAGACAATCATAAATCACATTCTCCTAGGTTGGTCAACACTGGCCTTAGATCGGAAGTCCAGGTGAAAAGTGTTTAAAGGCTGATATTGTTTGTTTAAAGACTTCTTCTCGTCTTGCCGCTCATTCAAGCGCTTCAAGATGGAAGACGTGATATATGCGGTCAGATACGCCATACACACAGTATCTGTGGCGCTGTTGTATGGTAGATGCAGAAAAACATTGAATTGGTAAACATAACATATTTATTTCCATGACAACTAAACATGTATTATTATTCTTAACACTACATAGATCACTGGAACTGTAAAATATAATTAAAAGTCGAGTCTCAACAGAATTTAATGTCATAGCGTACTTAGCACTCTCCTTAAAGCTATTTTTTTCCAAAAATATATTAAAGAAAAGTGATATTTCATCATTTAGAAGGTGTTTTTCATAAAAAAAAAAATACAGTCATCGTCAATGTATACATTCATTTAACCAAATAATATTCAACAAGAAGTATTATGGAAAGTATAAAAATAATGCCAAGTCTTTTGGAAATGTTATAGAAATATAACCATTATACATTACTATACCAGAGTATACCATACTCTGGTATAGTAGTAGATAACACCAGTGGCTAATTCTTATCAATAAAAATTTCTTTTAAAGATTTTAGCCAAACAATTAGGTTTTCTATGATTGAAATGTGGTAAAAGGTAAGGCAATATAATATGAAAATTTGACAAAATGCTATTCCCTAAATTAAACAGGTGCTCTTGGTTTGCTGAAGTTGCATTCAGCATATTAGTAATAACCACCATGTGCAGAATCCAAACTAATCATATTATTTGTAGAGAAGGTTATTTCAATGAGATCAATATAGCTAATACCCCACTATGTATAAGATGCGGATTTGGGAGGATCTGGAATATGTGGTTATGTTCTGCCCACAATATGAGGTATCTAGGGAACAGATGTTTAACATTATTAGTAAATATAAAATGTGCTCCTTTATTAATTAAGATGATTTAATGAATTAAAAAATACAGAGGTTATGGGAAATATTAACCAAATATTATATTAATTAAAATAAGATTTTATTTAAATAATTGCATTTCTGTTTGAACATTGTCAATAACTTGTAACTGGCTTAGGTAGCCTACAAGTTAAAGCCTCCCCCCCCCCAAAATGGAAAGTTTCTATTTCCGTTAGAGCAACTTTCGACAAAGTTGCTGTTACAAAGACTTCATTAGATTGGTATCTATTGCTAATAAACTGTTACCGATACATTCAAGATTGGATCCTTTCTCATAGCGGTTTGACTACGACAAGTTAGAATTCATTAAATTTTACATTATGAAGATTTAGAATAAATATTTGCTCGAGGGGATTAAAAAGAACAGAAAGAAGAAGTCAGAGTACAATTACGTATAATTTAAACATAAGCATTTAGAAAAATTGAAATAATAGTGTGATGGATCCCAGAAATATATTCTATTTGAAAAATATTATTTCAAGAATATCCTAACATTCACTGGAAAAAAGTGTACACCCAGGTAGAAGACTACAGTTACAAGAAGAGTTCATAGAACTTGTTTAGCATTGTCTACCCATTCTCATAGGGGAAGATTTAAACTAAGAATTAGAAGGCATTCTTTCAAGACAGTCTGAAATAGACATTCAATCAGAACACTTGTCACAGGAATCACTCTCTTAAATTCAGGAATCACAATTCTTAAGTGTAAACTTTGAGTAAAATCAATCTAGCTAATTTTCATAATATATTAATAAGTTTATACATTCATTGCAATTAACTTGTAGTTATTATTTTTAGAGAATATATTTATTGTTAGCAGTGGTGACTACTTACTTATTTCTAATACTTCTCTCTCTTAAAACCTACATACACACAAGCCCTTTACAAAACTGCTCGAACTATGTCACTACAAACATGCAACACTCACCACACCAACTACATTTCAATAGTCTTAAGCGCTGCAGCTACAATGGTATAAAAAAGGCCGAGTCATCAGCTGCATTTATTTTTTGGGTTTCAGGCTATTAAACGAAACTTATTTGTGTTTATATTTTATGAAGAACTTAATATCTAAATATGAAGTTTATAAAAGATAATAATAATAATTATTATGTTACTCCGATGTGGAAGCTTAAAAATATTTACTTAAAAAAACTGGTAACAAAAACTTGAAACATGTTTAATTACACAAAGTTAATTTTTAGAAAGAGAGATATGGTTTAATTAGTCAAATTATTCCGCTAACTTTATCACAATCCCGGAAGTATATCTCCGCCTTTAACAAGTCCACGCTATTAGTAACTCTTAGTCCCCATCCTTGTCATTTCTAAAATACTTTGCTCCATTCTTCTTCAAAAGCTAAAGGAGTTTATTACTGTAATGGTAAGGAGGATTATTCCATTCCCAGAGAATCCTTTTAGAGAAGGGGAAATCCCAGAAACAAAAAAGGAAGAAAGAATTTTCATTCTTTTATTTAACATTTAATTTACACCCACTTTTTTTATTGCTTACATAAGAAGTTTAATAAGTATTTCAATAATTTATTATTTTTCTGTAGCATTTAATTCAAAATTTTTTTCACATTGTGAAAAAGATTTAATGGATTTTTTAAGTAACATATTTTTGTTGTGGCTGGATCTGCGGATTTGGAAAACTTTGAGATTTTAGTGCCCGTGAAGGTTTACTTTATTTTCTGGTCATCGACCGATTTCGAGAGTTCGACCGATTTCCTCAGGATGTTTTGTCAAAATAGTGTGATAACATAGATTTGTATAAAGCAAATTTAATTGTGATGCTTTCCAGTGTAATGGATGCCAGAAATTATATCTATAAATTTAATTTGAAGAAAATCATTATTTGAAAGATTCGCTGGCATAAAGGACTATTCAGGTAGAAGACCACCGTGACAGAAGAGTCCATAAAACTTATTCAGCTTTGTCTTTTTACCCCTTCTCACAGGGGAAGATTTGAACTACGAAGAGAAAGTATTCTTTCAAGAGAGAGTCTAAATTCTGCTTTAAAACAGACAGACTGAATTAGACATTGAACCATAACATTTGTATCAGG
This sequence comes from Triatoma infestans, assembly GCA_011037195.1. NCBI lineage: Eukaryota > Metazoa > Arthropoda > Insecta > Hemiptera > Reduviidae > Triatoma > Triatoma infestans. The sequence goes on from JAAEAF010003566.1 coordinate 76,390, forward strand.
AATCGCTCTCTTAAATTCAGTGCCAGTTTAAGGGTTAACATTTGAGTTTCAAACAATCTAGCTACTAGTTATATGTTTCCTTGAATTCATAAGTTAATTCAAGATTCAAAATTATTAATTATCTTGTAAATTTACTAATTTCAATATAGTTATATTATTTATTTAAAAGTGGTTCTTATTCTCTATTTCTAATACTTCCATCTCTATCTTAAACATACATACACATAGCCTATTGCAAAACCGCTCACGCCACAAGCTACTACTACACAAACAACACCCATCACATCAATAACATTTCTATACCTCTGCGGAACCAACCACAACAACTACACTGATTTGTTAAGTGGTATTAATTAGACCAAGTTGGTATACCACTTGGTTGATCCACGTCTTTCCAACAAAAATATAGTGAAGGGAGGGTTAAATATGATTAATTAAGCCAAGATACAGCTATTATATCAGTATACATTTATTGTGTAAGAGAATCACACTCGATATCTGCAAAATTACTTGAGCTGTTGCAGATATTCTACAAAATAATATATGTAATTTTCAGAAAAATAAAACTACTTATTTGAAAGCGATTCTGCATTTAACTCAATGGCTAAGCGATTGTGTTTAATTAGTTTTTAATTGAATCTAGATCAATTCCATTGGTAACAGCCATTTAATAAAACTAACTGGTATGTTTAAAACTGGATAAAAAAGCTTAAAAACTCGATTCATCTTGTTAGGCCTTGTTTAGTTTTTTTAAGGTAATACTTTAAAAATATTTTTAGTACTTCGTCAAGAAGAAGTCAAATATTACTACTTACAGGTGGCTAATTAGTTGTAAGAATTACTTAAATTTTGTAGTTAAAATTCACTTCAAATTCTGTTAAATTTTAGAATATCATTTGTTTCTACTTGCATAACCCACCATATGTGTCTTATGAATTCAATTATAACATGACCGAGCTTCTAAACGAAATGGTAATTAATTATTCTATGAATAATTATACTAATATTATGATAACATTTGTTGTTTAATGTCAAATGTCATTCAATTATAATATTCAAATTGCATTGCACAAATATTTGAAACAATAGAATGCTAAATATATGAAACACATAGTTTATTGACATGGTGTTTATTTATACAGGTTTATTTAATCCTTGACTAGCACATTAATATTTGGCTTCTCATTCCTATGTCAATTATGTCAGCACATAAGGATTTCAAAAAGGAAGTAGTAAAATCTTTTTAAGCTTCTAAAGTTCTAAACCGAGACATATTCTGAATATAAAAATCTTACAAAAATTTACAACTTGAAAGTAAATTGAATTTAATTAGTTGGATTTTTAGATAAATTGCTTCCCTCTCTGTAATTAATTTTAATGTATGAGTAATGGAGATCTCTAAACAAGGGATACCAATTATATTCATACTAGTGAAGAAGCTAATCCACCATAGATGACCCAGTGGGTGGCTGTGGGGTGTGTAGAAATAATGTTGGAATTTTTATTATTATCTAATAAAACAATATCCAATCGAAATTACTACAGCTGATTGCAAGAATTGTTTTTCTTCATATAAACTTTTATAATTACTTTAACGTACATCAATAGTTTTTGGAAAATTGCGCAGTTTGATTAATAGCTTTTTACTAATTAGTATATAACTATTATTATAAAAATATTCAATAACCTTTAGTCTACTTGCAGAAAAATTATTAACATCAAAATCAACCAAGGAATAGATAACTTTATACACTAAGTCTTTCCTCATTGTATTTAGTGTTATAATAGCCACACTTATTAGGTACCCGAAGGCCTAAAAGTGTCCAGTTAATACCTTACCACAACACTTAATTCCCGTCCTATCTTAAAATTTTCTAAATTTCTTACACTGTTTCTCCATGCTTCTCCAATTCTCTTATTCCTCCATTGTTTGACTTCCTTGTAGCAAAATTGTTTGAAGGTGTTTGATTGTGGCTACTGCTGGCTCGGGAACACAAAACATTATGAATAACCTACCTTAGCCAAATCATTCGCCCAACCATTGCCCCCAAAAGTCTGGATACCCAGAAGAGCTGCACTTGATCCTCTGAGCGAGACGATCCATCATCTGCTACATTCACTCATAAACTTAAAGCTCCATCAGGGCATATCCAGAGCCTTTAGTACAACTTGACTTTCAGAAAATATCCTCACCTCTGTAATTTCTTCTTGCCATTCTTCCACCATACAGCTGCATTCAATGAAACCAATGTTCTCGGCCTGAAAAATAGTGGCCCTACTCCCTAAAGACACAGATCCTCCTTTGTTTAGCCCCTGCAGCCAAGCTCCTGCTTTGACCAGCTTTTTTCTGCCTAGAGCCATGAGAGTAACAACAAATAATACCATTACTCCATTTAGCCTTTTGAGGGTATCCTCCGCTAATACTGATCTAATAACCTATCTTGAACCCCCACTTCTTACTGGTCTCATCAATTTTGAAGAAAAGAAATTGTTTACTTGACTTAACTTGGCCTCCAATCTTAGTATGACCCTATCTAAAATTTCTTATCCAATCTCCTTTACATTTCAATCTGAGATGACCTTTCATTGCTTTCCCTACTACTGAATGATAAGATTCCTTTAGTATAATATTTACAACGCCAATGTCGTTGTTGTCCCCATCCCATGGCTAAATTAACCACGCATTTTACTCCCGGCAGTATCCTGACATTTCTTGCTAGCTGTTCTCCCGGCCACAACACAATTGCGGCGAAGATTATCCTAGTCTTGACTAATTTCTCAAAAAGTCTAGTGTATGCCTATCGTTCTTACACTCCATGATCTACCCGTGACTGTCCTGGACTGCCAGAAGATTTTCTGTGCTTTTATGCAAACATATTCGAAATGAGGACGCCAATTAAATTTATTGTTGATATTTAACTTACCCAAGAATGTAAGTTCACTCCACGAACTGAAGTACTTGCCGAAGATCTCTAATCATTCTGAGCCCTTCTAATTTCCTCTTCGTAGTAAATTTCATAGATATCATAATAATTGGAATTTGATTTTGAAATTTTCTATTATCGCAACACTTCATGTATATTGTAACTATACTAGCAGCCAATAATTATTTTAACCAACAGCCCACTTATTAATATGAAATTTCTCTAATAAAATCAACTTTCCTAAAAGAAATCTTGTCTGAATGTTCCTGAACGGATGGATAGAATGAAGGAGAGTGTGAATAGATACCGATAAACCACCTGATCCTATGGAGAAATGCTTATTTGAAAGATAGCTATGAATCAAACTGTCGGACCATAAAAAAGAAACATGTGCTAGGATGCTTTTCAGGTATCTCAAGGGACATTAGAGGACAAACTATCCGTTTTAAACGCTCTCTGGAGAGACAGCACCGCACCACATCTACAGTTGTAAACAAATTTTTCTTTAATCGTTATTCGTTATGCACACTGATTTAATGTTACATGATAAATCTTTATTTTTTATTCTGTTAATCGCATGTATCGATAACAGTTATAGGATAGGAAAATTGAATAGAATTGCAACCTTTGAAGTTTAATACTTCCAGTAAAGGATGAAGTGGACAATTTTTTCAATTGAGTGATTTCGTCTTGGAAGTTGATAGAGAACTTGCCCATAAATTCGGAGTAGCTGGAACTTGGCCATTTGAGGTACTCGACCCCCTCCGTAGCATGTTCTATAATATCAAACAGAGGGTGTTCACTATTCCATTCTCTTCTATTGTTCAGGGTATAGACAATTTTTTTTTACTAAATCGTTTTCCTTAATCATTCCAACCTTAAGGAAGTCCCAGAGTAGGAAGCCGGCAAATGGGATACTACACAGTTGTTGTGGTTTGTTCCACAGAGCTGGAAAGCATCAGAGATATATTCCGTGATAGCTTGTTTCATTTTGTGGTGATCAACTGGTTTTGGACGTTCGCCCATATCTGCATTTTTTTTTGTCAAATAGTGTGAGCGTATCAACATATCTATTTAACAAAAAACATCCTGATGATGGGCGAACGCCCGAAACCGGTCGATGACCACAAAAAGAAGCAGGCTATCATGGGCTACTACACCCTTGTGCAAAACACTATTAATTACATTTGATATTTCTTGGCAATAAAACTTTGAATAGTCAACTTTAGCGATTACCAATTCTGACTGTAATTAAAATGATTCCTGCAAATAAAAGATACCGATTTTTTTTTTTTTTCTGAGAAGAAATTATTAAAATAATTTTTAAATAATAAATGGCTAAAAATAATTTATGGAAATATAATTTAAAACTAATAATTTTAAATTTAAATTGGTTTGTTCCAAACAGAGTTGGTTATAGTCAAATAAATATTTGTCACAAACAAACTGTGGATTGTCCAGATTATACGCAATGATAGAAATGTATTCTAATAAGAATCAAACCGATTTCATACTAAAAATTGGATGTATACAAGTTTGAAACGTGTTTGTGATTGATCCAAGATCCAAATCGCGTAATAACACTAGGGACATATGCAGTCACTTGATTCATTGCATGAAGGTTATAACATGCCAATCAAGGGACACTTATGCGTACAACAGCAATCAGAAAAGGAAACTGCTTGTTGCAGCTACAAAACCAATAGTAATTTATTTTTATACAGCATGAATGAAAATTGAAGAATAAGTTTGCAACTTGGTATAAACTTTATCAAGTATGAAGAGTTTGATTGAAACAATTTCAATCAAGGATTTAGGAGATGAAAAATTTACTACCTTCATATTCAGTGTTGATAAAATAAATAATGAAATCTTCAATGGGTGGTTGGAGGAGGCAGATCTGGCGCCTGTGTACTTGTTTTGTAGGAGGAGGTGGTGGAGGAGCGCGCCGCTCTGGCAATAAAATTATTCAGTTCATTCTTCCGTAAAGAAAGTTACATTAGTCAAAAATGCAAAGATAGAAATATAAAAAGTTTTCTATTCTTTTTTATTTATTTTGTATTTTAAACCAGAAACAAAAACTTGTAGGTAGATAAATTCTAAGTAATTTTAGCAATGTAAACATTTTGTTAAAAATAAATTTAAATGAATTTTACCCATTTTTCTTTTCTTTCATTCTTGAATATCTTCAATAATAATAACAATCTTCAGAATAACAAATTACAATATATATATATAAATATCATTTGAATGGAGACAGTATTAAATGAGATGCAAGTACATAATCTAATGAGAGATATATGATATCTTCGTAAATGTATTTCATCAAAGATCAATACAGATTGAATTTCTATTATAAATAGAAATATTACACTCGCATTATTTACTTGCTGTTATTATTATTTTATGTTGGACAAGACAAAACTTTACGCCCTCCAAGATCCTTCATTTTGCAAAACTTATCTGTTAGCAAAACACCAATGAAACAACCCATATAAATAGATACAAACGTACAACTTATATCCTGTTAGTTTTCTGAAACGTTTTTTTCACACAAATACATTATGGCTACAATGCTGTTTTGGGATAAAAACACAAATACAATACGTTTTTTAGGCGGATAGGTGAAAAAGTCAGTGTTCGTTTCGAATTTACTGTTTTGATTAATTTCACTGTCTTGCATTTTTTAAATTGTATCCATATAATCTTGGTAATAATACAATTTACATTATTTTAGTACAGAATATTATTTATAATCTATTAGAGTTAATTATAGTTTATATTTGAAATGTAACAACGATATCATTATTTTATGTGCACTGTTTAATTTTTCTATAAAATGTGTTAAAGCAAAATTCCCACATGAAGTTTTCCAAATTTTTTATTCTTTTTACACATATGCTAGCGAGTCATTATTTGCCGAAATGAACTATAAAATACAGTTAAAAAAATATGGGAATTGATGAATCTTGCCCAGACAAAATATAAACTAAGTATAAAGCATTTGTTGTATATGTAGGTGGGCCCGCAATGCTGGATAACATCTGGTATTTTATCCGCCGTAGCATGCATATTTTTCTTATTCTTGGCCTGTTTCAGATTTTCCATCCATCGTCAGAGTAAATTTATGTTGCACACTTAAATTTATGTTTCTGTTATACACTCACTTGTTAGCTTGTTGATTGTAGTTGCGGGTGGGTTATAAGGTTATGTTAATATGTGTGTATTCAATGACAAATATAAGCATAAAGCATGCGCCTCTTATTAAATTTAAATTTCCATCTAGCCTGTGGAACACAATTTTTCTTTTTCCCACGTTTTAATATAGATCAACTTCCCCGCCAGTTATAGCCAAGACTCATAATAGAAAAGCTTCTTTTAACGTGAACCTATCTTCAGAATGATCCATATTAAAATATTTAATATATAAAAAGGATAGTTTCAGCGTAAAACTGAAAAGATTATTTCGAGCAGTAGAAATTATTATTATGCCGGGTACCTAATGGCGTGGGACCTAAGCCTATGTGGCTTTTATCACCCCGATGCCCCCCATATTCCCTTAATTAATCTCCCCCGGTAGCTTACTGGTCAGTCTACATATCCTAAGATATCCTTAAACTCCAACTCGCCCAGGCAATCCTGCGAGAGTGGTGCCCTCCCAAATACGCGAAACCTAGTACCAGCGAAACGGGGACACTGACATAAGAGTGGTACACCGTTTCCCTGACCCCGTCGTTGCAGTTCTGACAAATGGGACTAGACGTCCTCCTATATTAAACAAGTGACTAGACACCCAAGTGTGTCCAGTCACTACCCCTCCCAAGGTCCTCAGACCTGTCCTACTGAGGGACAGGATATACTCCGAAATTCTCTGCTTACTTGCTTTTATAAATCTTTTACCTTGGAGGCACCCCTTCGTGTCCCCCCCAACATTTCTCCAAGACTCTCATCTCCCAAAGTCTAATCTGTTTATCACGAAACTTCTTTGTGATGGCAAGGGCTGGTTAAGGGGACCACAAAATGGTAATGATGATCCCTCCCTAGCCAACTGATCCGCCCTCGCATTGCCCTCTATTCCCGCATGTCCGGGTATCCAATAGAGGTGCACCTTACCCCTCCGAGCCAAAGCATTAAGCTTTCTCCTACATTCTCCCACTAATTTCGAACTCCACCATGGCTTACTCAAAGCCCTTAGTGCGGCCTGTCGAGCAGTAGAAAGTATGAAAAAGAATTTGTCGGCAGTATAAACAATTTTTTTTTTTTTTAACATTTCTTTGCAGTTTTTCTGCATAACCCCAAATCTGACCACCATGACATATTCTGAAGCCTACCACTGTGTCAAAAGTTCTGAAATTTCAGGGGGAAACTAATATATTTATTACAGATAAAATTGTGCCAAACATTTACCAACAGTGCTTACCTTGTCTTTGAAAACTACTGTAGAATCTAATGAGGAATTTAAGTTAATATACATAAATAAGTATAATTCCGCACCATTTCAATAGGCGCTATTACCAGCATTTTTTTTTTTTTTTTTTACTACCGCTCTTTCTAAAAATGACATATTTAGTCTTCTCAAAATTCCAGCTGTCATGTCTTCTAACCATTAATTGCATTATCTACTAACAAAACAATGTCATCCGTATATAATAGAGCATTACTCTTGTTTTTTCCAACTATAAAAACTATCTCCAATTTACTCCGGATGATTAAATAAAAAAGAAAAAAAAAAACAAACACAAAACGTGAAAAAGCACCATTGTATTTGATTCATTGAAACCCAAAACCGTTTCTTTTCCATATATGAGTACTTTCTGTTGAAATATTTGTTACGACTTAAGAAAGTGAATATATATATTTTTTTATCAGAAATAAAAAAGAATATATAACTTTTTGTCCTTGTTATAAGACAATAATAAATATTTATTTTTACATAAAGGTTATTTCGGGTCATATTTTTCGTTAATGTGTATCATGTTTTTTTGTGTAACACAAGAGTAGAGTGGAATATTTTTATGATTAATGGTACATGACTGAATTCTAAGCTCTCTTTGAAGTAGTCTCTTTGCTTTGATATATATATATATATATCTAATATATAATATTTGTTGGGAGAGAAGGATTTTTTTTTATTTGAAGAAAAAGATAAAAAAAAAAAAAATAAAGGGAAAATATATTATAAAGATGCTTTCAATTTTTTTTCTTCCTAAAGTATAGACCAGAGATTGTTCTTCAAGTGGTTAAAAGATTTCACGAGGAAAAAATGCTGAATCAAGAAAAATAAAAAAACATTGATTAGTTGATTCAGTGTTGTTAGTCATGAGAACGTATTTTTTTTTTTTTTTTAATATTAACTCACAGTTCCATTATTTAATTTCTAAATTGAATCAATAAACAGAGTCGATTTTATATCGGATGTTAAGCCCCACAGTATGCAAGAAACTTTTTTGACCCATATATAAATTTAGTAGGAAAAGTTTTACTTTCAATTAATAAAATTTCAGTAATATATTAATAAGAAAAATAGAATTTAGAATTATAATTAATTAAGATAAATCATTTACAAAATTATCCTAAAATTCGTTAAGTAGTATATAAATTTATCAAAATATCTTTAGCTTCAGAATTTATTAGGAAAAATATGGGTTGATTTAGATCAGTGGTTCCCAAACTTTTGGGCCCATGGACCCCTTCTTATAGCAAAAACCTGACCATGAACCTCAAGTGAAATAACTCTACATCACTGTATAAAAAAAAAAAAAAAAATTTACCTTTGATGCCTTGAATGGTAAATGGTGACGTAAAAATTAAATATAAATGAAACATTTTGATATTTAAAGTAGTAAATATTGAAATTATAACTTTTGGTTACACAAAATACAAAAACACATTATTTCTTCAGGATATAAAATTGGTAACCTCCATTTTGTAACCAGAATTTATGGTATTCTTGTTCAAACATTGGTTTCAGCATACTAATCTTTGGATAATTCAATCAATTGCTCCTATTATGGATTCTTATGAACAGATGCACGGCTCATTTACAGTGTCATATTTTAGACGAGTTTTTATATGCAGCGGCGAGATTACGTTCCTGTTTAAACCTAAAAAGGAATATAGGACGGCCGCGGTAGACCCGATTCGTACCGTTCAATGCTTGTCGTTACTTATATTTTATGTATCTATCTACACTTATATTTTAAGTAAAAATCGCTACCAATCTAATTATTGTTATTAATTTAACTTTCATAATAACGAGAATTGGTCACAATTATTTCACTTTATATTGAACCTTCCGCGGACCCCTCCGATGTTGTCCACGCACCCGCAGATTAATTTTAATTTGCCATAGACCCCCTGAGCGGTCATAAGGGCCATTAGGGATCCGTAGGAACCACTTTGGGAAACTATGATTTAGATAATGGATAGCACTAGCTCAAAAGAATTCGATTGAGGTTGATTTCTCATTAAATAGTTGTGAAAAATGGCAAGAATATCATTCAAATATTATTTGATAAAGATTAAAGATAGTTTTCGGGAGGAGTCCCTTAGGCGCGTCAGGAGGTACAGAACGCTTCCTTTTGTTTAGGTCACTGATTAGGACGTAAACTTTGAATTCGTACTATATAGACTAGAGAAAAAATAAATTATTAATAAGTGATATGCGTTGGCTTTTTAAACTCAGAGGGGAATTATTACCCATTAGTTGCGCCCCTTGGAACGAAGATGTAGACCCCCCCCCAGAAGCTGAGTCCACTTTGCTCCCATTGTGTCCAAGATAATCTTTTTCACTTCCTGGATTGATTGTCCGACATTGACGGAGCTCCGATCCCAATATTTGGGGAAATTTATCATTATTAGTCATCACATTGTTAATTCTGTCACTTCTTCAGATTATTATAGACCTCTTATTCCCTCTGCTAAAAAAACTAGCCTGGAACTATAGATTAAAACATCTCATTTCTTAATTTTATGTACTGCATATATTTAGCTAATTTAGTTCAGAATTGACGGTAAAATTTTGGTTGTATGCTTTATTTATCTGTTCTTTATTTTGTATTAATTTGCTATTTATTTTTCATTGTCAGTTATGAATTGAAAATCCTTTGATATAACTTATTTTTATTTTACGATTTGAGTAATTTCTTTCTTTTCGTTTTCTTTTTAATAATTGTAGTTATATTATATGCTCAGTTCTGCCTTGTTATTTTCTGATTTCATTTCTATTTACAGTATGACCGAACTATACCACCGTTCACAACACTATTTGGGAATTGGATTTATTGCCCGCTTCACAAACTGGCAGTTAATTAGGCTTTAGATTTAGTTGGACTTGCAGACATGTAGAGAGACTTGCTACAAGGCAAAAACATGGGTTATAGAAAAGGAATGAAATATGTAGGTGGTAGTGTATATATCCTGTGCTGAACTAGAGTATTCCTGTGTGGGTAGCTGTGTGTATATAAGAGGCCGACAGACCCCAATAGTAGCTGTCATGCGTGACAGTGTTTGTGTAATGCGTATTATCGTCAATGTGTAAATGGAATTGAGTGGGTTTGGTTGTGAGTGGGCTTGAACTTGACTTTTAATAAGCTATACCTAAGTAGATCACACACAAAGTACCTCTTTAGGTCCTATATTATGGGTGCTTGTGATAAAGATGTGTATATAAGGTTGGTAGGCTAAAAACTAATGCTGGGAGACTTGAGTTACATAGAAGAAATGGTTAATCCACTATCCCCTCAGTGAGTGCTTATGATGGTACGCTAAACAAGATTGATGCGCACACAATCAGTTGTTCTAGATCTCTCTCTCTATATATATATATTTATATATATGTATAAACAAAGAGAGTTTATAACGTTAGCTTTCTGGATAATAAGGTCAATAACCTCTTAACAAAGCAGGATTTATAAAGTAGGTGGTCAGCATTTCAGGTAGAACTTTGTTAAAATAAACCTAATCAAATTTAGCTTAAAATGTAGGAATAATTTTCTTTTTCATTGAATTATAATTTAAAAAATATGTAGTCTTTTTCAGGAAACTCGACATTTCTGCGAGTATTTCTGGCAAATAACAAGTACAATATTTATTGTGATATCGTCACAATGATACGATGATGATATTGTAACGTAGCCACTCTTGCCATCTAGGAGAGAAAGCAGGTACCTCAAGTTCTCCTAGCGGTGCGCTCTAGGTCTTTCCGGAATGTTCTAGAAAATTCCAGACCCTTCTCCACTGCTATAAATGGAGAACAACGTAATGTTGTTCCCTCTGAACTAGCTACTGCAACTAGTTTAAGTGGTTTCGTTTGGCTAAAACACTCTAAACTTCAATAAAAAAAAAACACCAATTTATTGTTTAACACAATAAATTACAAATAAAGCACAACAATTTAAACCAACAAAAGTTCTCTTAGTTCACTTTTTATTTACTATTCACAAACGACACTCCGTTTGTAACAAGAGACTCTCTAGACTGGCTATTGTTCTCTATTTATATCATTGGAGAAGGGTCTGGAAATTTCTAGAACATTCCAGAAAGACCTAGAGCGCCCCGCTAGGAACCCACTAGGAGATCTTGAGGTACCTGCTTTCTCTCCTAGATGGCAAGATTGGCTGCGTTACAATATCATCATCGTATCATCGTGACGATATCACAATAAATATTGCTCTTGTTATCTGCCAGGAAAACTCACACAAAATGTCGAGCTTCCTGAAAAGACTACTTATTTTTTAAATTATAATTCAATGAAAAAAAAAATTTTGTTACATTTTAAGCTAAATTTGATTAAGTTTTTTTTTAACAAAATTCTACTTGAAATGCTGACCACCTACTTTATAAATCTTGTTTTGCTAAGATGTTATTGACCTTATTATCCAGAAAGCTAAGTTAACGAGTTGGCTATTTCGATTGCTTTCGAGATTTTAATATATTCGTAAACCATAAAGTATAGAGAATTTTTAGCTAGATTCAAAAGTTTCATTAACTAGATTGTTAGCTTGTATAGAATTTTCTGGGCAGTCTTTGGGGAGAATGCATTCAGTCTTGAAGGCTTCTTGATAAAGAGTCGAGTGCTAGCAGATTAATTACTTGGAAGTTGTGGCTTGTCTATAGCTCTTCGATAGTTACGTTGTAGTCACCTAAATAACTGTAGGGTCATGAATGCCGCATACATAACTGTTTCCTGATTTATTTATTTATTTTTATCTTCTGTGGACGAAGTCCTAAGCTAATCAAAGCATCCCTGAGTCCCCATATATTTACCCCAAAGTTCGGAGCCTTTACACTACATTGCATGGCAGTGTTTTCTGGGTTCTGATAACTCTGCCCATCACCGGACAGTGAGCTAAAGAGGCTCCCTAGATCGAGAAAATCTAAGGACAGCGCTGCTTCTTTGAACCTCCGCGTTCCAAGCTCAACACGCTACCAGAGATATAATCCCGTCCTATCCCGCTTGTTTCATGTTTATTTTTTAATTATTGATTATTGGTTTTCAACTCTTGATTTTAAAGGGATTGGCTTAAGCTCTGAAATATTTGAGCTTTATTCGATTTTTGTTGCAGGGCGTGAAAGCTTGGCGCAGTCTAGGTGCTGGGAAGTTATAACCCTTTCGTCCGTTCCATAAAGATAGATAGGCATGACGGAGGGAGTAATGCGCTTCAGGTGCGCTGTAAGAGAACAGGAGCGGTGAAGCGGTTGGTGTCGGCAACATGCAGCTGCCAAGCTTGCTGTGGTGTTTGTGTTGAGCTTGGCGTTGAGTTTTCTCAAACCGAAGAGTGTTTATAATATTACAGACGAAAAAACTATTATTTAAAAGTAAATTTCTGGAAGTGAAATGAGCCGAATTACAGTTTACTTTCTATTTGAAAAATCCTTGAACTTGGAATAATACGAAGGAGAAGCTTAAAGAATCAAGGAAATTATTTATGCTAAGTGTGATCTAAAAACCGTGTAAAATGTTAATGCAATAAAGCTTAATTCATGAAAGTTAATCAATATTTTCTATTGTTATTTAAAAAATATATATATATTCACTTAATCCCCTTAATGTTTTAGAGTAAAATAGGTTACACTTAATAAAGCTAATGACGTTGATACTTGTTTGTATGTAGCAAGCAACATTAATGAACTTGTTGCTAGTACTTCTTCTTAATTGTAACATCTCTTATATACTATTGTTTATTCAGTATAAGAGGCTCTGTGCTATAGTATTTTCTTCAAACACCGCTGTCTTTCTTCTTCTAACTTCAAATATACTCTTACCTCCTATTGCCTTTCTTTCTTTACTGGGTCCTTAATCTTTAGCTAAATGTTTGTGTCACTTCCTGTTTCATTGAATTAACTTTGCCAAATACAAAGCATAATATCTCTTTTTTCAAACTTCTATATTTCTGTCTGTAAAGTTCACCAAAAAAAGAAAGAGTTTTTTCTTCTTTCAAGAGAAAAATTAACTGCAAAATGAAAATGTTTCCTTTATACACAAGATCTCCCAAATAACGAGTTTAATTCAAAATAATCATGAGGCTTTTGCCTGAACATTTTATACACAAAAATCTATTGTGAAACACTCACACAACTTTCTGTTACTGCAAACAAAAAGCAGATAGTGAATGCGATGACATTGTCTGTCAGTGCCATGATCAACAACATTGAAATCTAATGTCACTAATTCCCTCAGAAAAATCAAAATCAAATAAAATCATTTCTCCGTTAAAATGTATCAAATAAAACTGATCGGTTTTCATATATGAGTAACATAAGTTTAAAGAAAAATCAATGGAGCATTTTCTCAAAAATTCAGAAACGTTTCCGAAAAGCTCAGAAACCTACAATTTCGATTAATCGATTTTCATCAAACGTTCTAAAACATGTGCCTTGGCGCGAAGGCGCAGTAGGCCGTAGAGTTTATTCCCCGCGCCCGTTACAAAGTATTAAATACAAAAAATACCTATGGCGCAATAGCCTATGAAAAGCCTAGGCTTCAGACGGCGATGTGGTAAGCACGCTTCGGTTCCTTCGCACTTTAGTTCCAGTCTTCGCTACCTATGTGCGCTAATAACTGTAGCTTTTGTAATGGGATGCGAATCATTAAATATTCATAGGATGCGAAGAGTGAAGAAGCATACGTTAAGCAAAAGCTAGTTACTCCCCACCTAGGCCACACTAGGAAGGGAGCGTTCGATTCATATAAACAGAGCGACAGCTTACGACAGTTTTACAACAGTGCATCCATTTAGCAACCTATCCTACTAACTTCTTATTACTCAGCCAGTCTGTCTCTTTATATTTCACTCGCTACCTAACTTCTATTCAGCGGTTAAGTCCCAGCAGTTTGTGTGTTCTGTTCATTATAAAGTATTCAGCATATCATCTGGTTTTATTTTTAAAATCCATTCTCTCTAATTCTCTCTCCTTTTCACTTCCATGATACTTTCCACTTTTTCCCCCAGGCTGCAGGATCAACACTAACTTTGCCCTCACGGAAATCAAACCCTGAATCTCACATCCAAAAAACAAGTACCCTAGCCACTAGACTAAAGCGTGTGGGCATTATATACAAAAAAATACTATAAAATTCAATAACTATAATTACTTTCTCATACTGCTGATAAGCGAAACTTTTGTAATTGTGCCAAAATTTTCGACACGAGTTTTCTCCAGAAATACACGTATTGAGATTTTTTTAATCCAAAAAATTGTTTTTTAGAAAAAGTTCTTGTGTATGTTTTTATATCTGTCTGTATGTGGCAGCATAACTCGAATAAACGAAAATTGTAGAAATTTCAAGCTTACTATTTTATTCAATCTCCATCAGAGGATCTGATAATAAGGTTTTTGCTCAAAATCAGTTAGCTGGAAGTACAGATGAACTGAATATATTTTTTTAAATTTTTTTATTTTCTCGAAATCAGCTCTAACGATTTTCATTGAAAATTAGCGAACTATTTTGAATATTCTTCAGCAAATTACCAGTATCTTTCTGATGATATTGAAGAAAACTAATGTTTAAATATTTTTTTTTAGATTCTTAGAGCCGTAGATATGAAATCCATTATCGGAATTCTGTTTCTGCCAGATAGAGTTGTAATTTCACTTGATTTAGTAGCAAGAACATTGTCTTCAGATTCTTCTTTTTACACTTTTTCTATTCTCTTGATATTTCTTCTTATAGTAAACAGATATATGTGCAATATTTTGTTCCTTTGCTGAGCAATTTGGCAATAACAGGTGGAAATGATGGTTAGTGAAATGATAAACTCACAAAGTGACACAGAAATCATAATATTACATTTAAGGTTACTAGCAAGCAGAGAAGAGTATGTAGAGAATAGAGAGGTCGTGCGAAATGTGAATGATGTTGATTGGATGAACTTAGAATGGTAGAATGGTAGCACTTTTTGCTATGTAAGTCGTTTTAAGAGCGATATGAGAATTCAAGAACTCCTGTTTGTTCTAAATGACCGTGGTGGCCGTGAAAGAGGAAGTAAGAGCATGTTGGAGATATTGATGGTGGCGACTCAGTACGCCTGGTATTGGAACTTTTGGTGGTTAATTAAACTTGGTAGTGGAAAAAACTGGTGGTTAATTTTTTTTTAATGAAGGCTGGCTTTATTCATTGAATAGTATTTCTTATCCGACGATCAATTTCACAGCGATAAAAGTAATTGATAACCACGTTTTGATGGATACTATAATCAAGCACGCAAAAGATTATATTATATCGGATAAAAGGCGTATCAACGCTTTCACACCATCGCTTTCTCATTTCATACCATGTTTGTCGAGAAAC
>JAAEAF010003567.1:0-154594 GCA_011037195.1 Triatoma infestans
AGCATCTTTTATTGTGTTTGACGAATATTATTACATAAGTGATTTCTTCACTTGAAAATTACTTTACTCAGGTTACTCTCCAGATTGTCTACATGTATCTTCACTATGTAGACAGTCTATTCTCTCCAGACAGGCACCATCCTATAGTCCCTAGCCGACCATAACCTCCTAGAAACTCATGCCAGTCCTGTCTTGGTCAACCTCTATTAATACTACATGGTGAATGTCATTTCAAACATAACTTGGCCAATCTAATCACTTTCATTGATAGTATATGTCCATACCCTGAAAGCACCTTTTGATATAAGCGAAATATATCGTTATGCCTTCACTTCCTTATCCTTTCCGTCCTTACACGTTATGCTTTTGTAAAAAAAAAGCTCACATCTTCTTATCGAGAGTTTTCAGCTTCTTAGCTTGCAACTTAATGATAGTCTAGATCTCACTAACATGTAACAGTGTACTTTCCACGGCAAATATGTATATCTGTTTTTTTCGCTGAATTGCTATAATGTGGTTATATAACACTGAATTTATTATTATTGTAGTGGAAGAACGAAATGGAAAAATAATACTTTAAGAAAATAGTTTTGTGAAAATTAGATAGTTCAAATAGTGTACTTAGTGATGGGGATAGAGCCAGGTATATACAATCTAGGTCATTGCTATTAGGGAAACAAAGGCACAAAAATCCGTTAAATTATTACAATGCTACTTGGCCAACTGTTTTGTTAGAGAGAGCATTCCTTCAGAGAGTCGGCACTCTGCCTTCAAACAAGAACAGTCTGCCTTCTGCCTTCAAACAATACAGTCTGCCTTCTGCTTTCATACAACATAGATTTGTTGTAGACACCAAGGAGAACGCATCAGGACTGTGCCAGTTATAAGTTAAAACATAAGCGTTTAGCATTTTATCTAGATAAATAATTGATTTATACATAATCACTGTGATATTATAAAGCTAATTCACTTAGAGAGTATATTTATTTCAAAAACAGTGGTGATTTCTTGATTATTACTAATACTTTTCTCTTAACCATATATACCATACAAGCCCTTTTACTAAACCGCTCATGCCACAACCAACTACTACAAATACACAACTTCACCAATCACATTTCATTATTATACTTATGACTTTTCGTTCATTTTGGACGCGAAAATTTAATTTTTGAGAAGCCATCCTTTGGAATCTGGGAAATTCAAACTCCCTGCTGCCAGATACTCTGTTTTGACGAAATTTATTACTAATCCCCAGTACTATTCCTTCGCTAAATTTTTTTTTTTACCGTATACAGATATCTAGATATATATAATATATATAATATATATATTATATATGTGTGTGTGTGTGTGTGTGTGTGTGTGTGTGTGTGTGTTGTGTGTGTGTGTGTGTGTAATTCATCACTATCCTAATACGTGGTCCAAATTTATTTTAAAAAGAATGGGAACCAACAAGCCTTGCTTGAACCAAATTTGAAGTGACTTAATTTGATTAACTGCATTAAAAGAAAATTAACTGAGTATTTCATTTTACCCATTTTCTTAGTGCTGGTTTAAAATTGGTTTTATTTTTTCTTACTTAGTTATCATGATAAACTTAATTTTAATGAATTGAACAAAATATTTATAAAAAAAAAAAAATGAGAAGATTAAAGGCGTCGGTTTTATTTTTTTTATAAAAGTTCATCAATGTAGAAAAAATTTTAACACGCCTACGTCACAAAGATGGCATGTATCATTGCTACACGTTAGTAATAAAGTCCAGATTAGTGCAACATACTTTCAACAAACACCAAATACACAATATTCTAAACATCTCGCCTATTCATATTAAATATGAAATAAAAAAAATTTGTTTTCATATTTTTTCATATTTTGGTACATTTTCTTTCACTGTTGTTTTTTTCTTTTTCAGAATTCACTTTTATGTATTTTTATCCTTAGAATATTGTTGCGTAACTTTCATTTTTTTTTTTTTTTTTTTTTTTAAGCCCCCCCTTTATTTATTTTTTATTTATTAGGTAAATGAGAAGTGGACGATATTTTTATAAAGTTACATTTTAAAACAGGTTTAAATGCCCTATAGAGTTATTACTATCGCTTCCATTTTCTTAGAATATGCATTTGAAAGTGAATGCTTAACAAGTTGGTAAAAAGTACTTAAAAGTAGAAATTGAATCATATACATTTCATTTTAAATTTATACTTTAAAAATTTAGTATTTAATCTTATTTGTTAAAGTAATTTTTTATAAAAAAAAAAAAAAATCCTAAGATACTAGTATATAACGTAATATAAATCATATAGGCTAATATATTTGCGTTTTCCTTCTACTGTTATTGTGAAGTTCCTATAGAATGAAACATGGTACATTTCCCTCTTTTCTCTCTCTCTCTCTCTCTCTCTCTCTCTCTCTCTCTCTCTCTCTCTCTTGTTCTGTAGTCACTTTCCTACTACTACCACTACTATTGTATAAATAGTAGCGGTGTGGGGACAAGAAGGGGAGGAGACTGAGTTGCTGATAAATAGAAACACCACACGAACAATAGGACTTCCTGCACCCACACTTCTCTAAACACATCGTACAGTCCTGTATATATGTTACTCATCCTATTTCTATTTTCAAACCATTCATTGTGACTTATCGAAAATTTGTTAATTTGATTTTACCTTTTACCACTTTCCAGTTGCATACAAAAACATATAGCTCTGTTGTAGTTAATCATGATTTTGGTCAGGGGTACGTAAAGGTTTACACACAAAAAAAAGAAAAAAAAAAAAGTGGTAGTACCCTAAATGGAACACCAAGTTTTGAGCTTCCTTCCTGCAACTTTTCGTTTTTAAGATATTCTTTTCACACACACAATCACACACCATTTTCTAAAAGCCACTCAGGAGGGACCTCAAAACATGTATTTCCAGTGTAAACTCAAATTTCGAAAATCTGGCATGCCAACAATAGTAAAAAAAATCATTATCGTTTTTGACAAAAATCTTGAAAAACTTATTCTGTAAAAATCACTAACGGTAAAGCGGATTTCTTCAAATTTGGAATGCTACCAATGACTTTAATTTATATAGAGGGTAGAAATTACGTGGTACAACAATACAATGTTCAATGTACAATGTTTCTGGGGAAACATCCCTCTGATCTTCCCAAAAAAAAAAATCAATTTTCCAGAGAATATTTGAAATAAAGGTGATAGAGATTTAAGTGTGTAAATAGTATAAAGAAGATTAAAGAAAATCGTTAGAGCGTTTTCAAGAAAATCGTGCAAAACCGGAAAAAAGCATTTAGTAAAATTTATCGTTCATCGATTTCCACCAACACCTTATTGTCACATGCGGTGTGATAGTACCTCTATACGGTGGTATATCAAGGAAGTTCCTGCGATTTTTCGTTGTTTAAGTTATTTTGTTCACACACACACATTCATAGAGATCATTCACTAAAAGTATTATTTTCATACTCACAGTGGACTTTAAAATATGTATTTCCGGTGAAAACTTAATTTTGCACAATCACAATACTTCCTCTTATCAGGAAATAAGAGGAAATAGAGATATTTTGTAAACAAAGTATCTCATATCAAAAATCACAAAGGAAACTCAAAATTTGATATCAGTACCAACATAGAATTTTGTATTTGTTGGTAAAAAATCTGGTGTGAAACACTCACACAACTTTCTCTTACTCCAGTTCTCAAAATGATAATTGCCAAATTTTATAGTTTGTGTAAACCGAAAACTGAAAACACTATCCAGTAAAAGCGCACTTCCGGTTTACTAATTTTCTTGAAACTCGGAATTTCAGCCATCTATTTATTTCTAACTAATTATGGTTGGTTGACAGAATTGTATAATCAACTATGATAGCACTTTCATGAAAATCTAACCCCACCCTTCCCCTAAAAGTGCCCTTAAAAGAATTTTCCCAGATAAATGTTTTAGATAAAAGTTGTAGATCTTTGCATGTTTAGTTTATATACGAAGTTTCAAAAACATCGTCGGAGCCATTTTTGAGAAAATTGCGAAAAAGTGAATAAATCATTTAGTAAAGTGGTAAAGTAAACGCACTTCCAGTTATCCGATTTTTTCAAACTCGGAATTTCAACAACATATTTAATTCTAATTAACATTATTTAGATGACAGAATTGTCTAAAAAAACTGAAATAGCACTTTAGATGGAAACCTAACCCCACCCCTCCTCCAAAAGTGCTTTTCATTGCATTTTCTCGGAGAAATGTTTCAAATAAAAGTTGTAGCTCTTTGTATGTGTGGTTGATGTTTGAAGTTTAAAGAAAATCGTTCGGAGCCATTTTTGAGAAAATCGCAAAAAAGTAAAAAAATCAACAAGTAAAGTGGTACTTCCGTTGAGGAATTTTTACAGATAATGTAGTGTCAGATCCAACGGTGATACCTAAACGGAATATCAAGTTTCAACTTTCTATGGTTTTTCGATTTGAGCTATGCTGTTCACATACATACACACACACACCACACACACATACATATACACACACACACATACATACACACACACACATACACAGACCATTTGCTAAAAACCACTTTTTTGGACTCAGGGGACCTCAAAACGGATATTTCCGGTGAAAACTCGATATCGAAAATTTGAAACGATTACAATACTTCTTCTTACTAGGAGTAAGAGAAAGTAAAAATTAGTTATCCGGATGTGCGTTTTTAAATAGGATGGTATTTGCCACTTTTCGTGGTTGGCTGTGGAAAATGACGGTAAAGATTTCCCCATGATCTCTCTTGGTAATGTGATGGCTTATCACATACAGCTTCTTATAATTACCGCAAAGCAGCATCACTATCGTTATTGCTTATGTTAGGGAAAAACGCTCCAATAACTTACCCAGTTAAACAAGCTCTGCCCCAGAGATTTCTTATAAAAACATAAGTATTCCACTTTTTTACATTAAGAGTTTCCTTTTGCCGTGTCAACTATACCAACTCACACATTCTCTTATCTAAATTGTTCTCTCTCATCTTCTCTTTTAAAATTCTCTCTTATACATTTCATTAAGTCTAAATGAAAATTCTAAATATTTAGTTATTAATTATAGCATCTTAATTACATTTTTACTCCTTCTATCTTTGCCTCGATTCACTAAATATCCAGTCATATTACATTTAATAAAAAAAATCGTAAACATCTTTTATCACTTTTAAAATATCTTGCTGAAAAATTTAATTTTGGAATACTTAGGAGCTTTTTGAAACGTTAGGCTTCCCATTAAAAAACGCGTTTCAGTAAAGTTTTTTACTGTTCCATCCATCTGGCGGGAAATGGAACAACTATTGCTATTTAAATTTAGCAAATATTTCTGTTTTAAACAAATTTATCTTATCAGAACTCCAAGAATAGCATTACCAGAAATATACCAACTAATATATCAGAATAATACTGATAATTCTGATAAAAACCCTTATTTTATTGGAATAAGATCATAAAGGAATTGTGGCCAGATTATTGCATTTAATCTGATGATCTATTAATCTTGGAAACTTTACCATATCAAGAAGATCAATAATCTGAACTATTCTAATTGATCGATTTTATTTCAACTTGATATTTTTGCTAAACGTAGAAGATGCACTGATTATTAAATTTAAATGTATGAGAACAAAAAAACAGGTTTGTGTTTGCATTGTTTCAAATTGTTACAATGAAGAATATCACCACCATAGAATCATTTTATTTTTAACTTCTTTTCTTTTTTTTTTTTTGGATAATAATATATAATCATAATTTTTGGTTAAAATTTTATTTTTTATACAGTGCATAACCAAACCTAGAATAAACTAAAAATATAAAAATTGTTGTTTTCATTTTTAATAGAATCTAGAAAACTGGGTCAAGTATCTTCTCGGTCAAGCGCTGTTGGTGGCAATTACAGAAACCTACAGATACGTTTAACCTAAAACAGTAAATCATTTTGTTAAAGAAAGTTTTTCCATTCATTAATTCATAGCTATGTCTCAGCAAGCGCTCTTTACGCCGGAGACAAGAACCGTTGATAAGTAAGCTAACTTCTTGATTCTCAAGGATAAGGAATCGCTGGGAAAAAATTTGATAAGTAAGCTTACGTCTTGATTCCCAGGGATAAGGAATCGCTGGGAAATAATATCAATCAAAAATAACTCTCAAGGTTTACATATTTTAAACAACATTTTTTTTTTTGAACCGTTATCGTGAAAATTCGAAAAAAAAAAAACCAAAATCGTTCAGTAAGATCTGTGAATCGTAAGAAATCGGTTGAGAGATTTTGATTGATATCTTCTAATCAGTCGGATTCCATGGCATTAACTAAACAAAACATCAAGATTTGAGTTTCCTGTTTTTTTTTATTTTACTTTCTCCTTACGAAGAGAAAGTATTGTATCTTATGTAAGTGTACATGTATGTATGTGAACATCATAGCTCAGATACAAAATTTGACAGAAAGTTCAAAACTTGATATTTCATTTTTGGGTCACCGACAGTAAATTAAATTAGGTGTCAAAATTCATCAACCGGAAGTACCACTTTATTGTATGGATTTTTTAGTTTTTTTTTTTTTTGAGATTTTCTCGCAAATGACTCGCAACGATTTTCATGAAAGTATAGTATAAACTGGCCGGTTTCGGATTTTCATCTATCGTCAAAATAAATTCACCAAGATTCACGTGTAGAAATTTCACTTCAACTTAATGTTTCTGTTACACCTCACACTTGTTGGTTGTATATATATGTGTGTGTGTGGGGGGAGGTTATAAGGTTATCTTGTGTGGAACAATATAAATATGCATTCTACGACGGATAAAATACCAGATGTTATCCCCCCAGCATTGCGACCCATCCACATACTCACGAATCTTAAACACAAGTTGGTGTGAGTAATGGTTGTGAGAAGGAGAGAGAGAGAATGGATTTTAGAGAAATAAACTAGAATATAAGCTGAACACTGTGAAAGAACACTCAAACTGCAAGGACTTTACAAGTATATAGATGTTAGGTACCGAGAGATATATAAAGAGACAGACTGGCTGAGTGATAAGAAGGTGGTAGATAGGTTGCCGACTGGTTATCAACTCATGGTAAACTGTCTAAAAACTGTACTTTAAGTTTTTTTATTCATTTCTGTGCTTCTCCGTACTTCGGATCCTATTAATCTTTAATGATTTGGATCACATTACTGTATGTGACTTTTATTTGAAACATTTCCACGGGAAAAATTCATTTAACAGAGTTTTTTAGCAGAGAAATTTGGGGGGGGGGGGGGTATAATATTAATTACACAAATAAATTTGTTGCCAAGAAGAAACTTTGTCAATTATTACTAAATAAATTGTAGTAAAAGAAATTCGGTTGAGTGTCCACATCCAGCTTCTTTTCTCCTTTTTTCATATTTTATTTACATATCCTAAACCATAATATATTTCTGCTAAAAACTCACTTTTTAAAAGTTGATACGATCTCACTATATTCGTACTCACTGTATTTTAAATATTAAAAATAAATAAAAAAAAAAGTAACCTATAAAATAGCTATTAAAAGCCAACAAACAAAATATGATGCAAATATATTTTTTTTTTTGTTTTAAAAAAAAACAATGTGGGTGTTCAACAGAAGGTTGAATATTGTAAGTTACCCTGTTGGTGGTTCTAGAAAGTATGTATTGCGTCTTTAAAAATACGGAAATCATAAAGAATGTCTTTTATTTATTTATTTATTTTTTTTTCAATACGATAACCATCTCCAACTGTAATATAACATGACAGAATCTACATTAACATTGTATACTAGTGACATTATATTATATCTACTCCCATCTGAATATTATAAAAATTCTACATAAAATACTATATTTTAAAAATATATGGCTTACTTTCTCTTTTCTAATTGCGTTTCCCTTGTTTACCACTCCTTTCTACTTTAGCAAAATATTTTTATGCTTATGCTACTATATTCTGTGCTACTAAATTAAAATGGATATAGCAAATTTATGTTCCTAGTTTGGTTAGTAATACAAAATAGTAAACCAACTAGTAAATAATAATATAAAAATTTGACTCTTCCCAGATATTAAAGAAAAACCCAGTGGGGATATTTTCATATATTCTGCTTTACAAAACAACATAAATTATAATATTGGAAATAAATTATTAGTCATGGGATAATATTTTAATTTTTCAACTTTACAATGATGATGACGATGATGCTACGTTCACATTTTAGTTCCACTACTGGCCACTAGATCGTAGCCATATTCAACATTTTCAGGTTATGCATCTACTAAGGATGGTAATAATGAAACTTGCATCTCACATTTTAAAAATTGTTACAGTTTCTATCGATTATTTTTATATTATCTCTCTCTCTCTTTCTCTAGTAAAATTATCCGCCAAAATGTTTGTACAATTGGAAAGTTTCTTTTCGTTTAATTTATGTTCTATAAAATTTTGATATGTTACTTAATATATTTGTTTAATTAAATGTTTAAACCTGTTTTTTTTTCGTACATTATTATTGGCCGTACAAAAATAATATCCGGGGGTGACTATGTAATTAAATTGGTGAAAGTTTTTATATATAAAATTTTTATTCTTTATTATTACTTTTATTCTTTTTGATTCAAATATTTAATAATAAATACCAGCAAATAAATATAAATAAGGACGGCCAATAATTAATTGTTTGAAATTGGTTCTTAATTTGATGTATTTTTACTTTCTCTTACTCCTAGTAAGAGGAAGTATTGTAATCGTGTCAAATTTTCGATATCGAGTTTTCACCTGAAATATCCGTTTTGGGGTCCAAAAAAGTGGTTTTTAGCAAATGGTCTGTGTGTGTGTGTGTGATGTATGTATGTGAACAGCATAGCTCAAAAACGAAAAATCGTAGAAAGTTGAAACTTGATATTCCGTTTAAGGGACACCATGGGATCTGACTGTACGTTATTTGTCAAAATTCCTCAACCGGAAGTACCACTTTACTAGTTGGTTTTTTTACTCTTTTGCAATTTTCTCAAAAACGGCTGCTCCGACGATTTTCTTTAAACTTAGTACATCAACCACACATACAAAGAGCTACAACTTCTATTTGAAACATTTCTCCAGGAAAATGCATTTAAGGGCACTTTTGAAAAAGGGGTGGGGTTAGGTTTCCATCTAAAGTGCTATTTCTGTTTATTAGATAATTCTGTCACCTAAATAATGTTGATTAGAATTAAATATGTTGTTGAAGTTCCGAGTTTGAAAAAAATCGGATAACCGGAAGTGCGTTTACTTTACCACTTTACTAAATAATTTTTTTTCTCTTTTTCGCAATTTTCTCAAAAATGGCTCCGACGATTTTCTTGAAACTTTTTATATATAAACTAAACGTGCAAAGATCTACAACTTTTATTTGAAACATTTCTCTGGGAAAATTTATTTAAGGGCACTTTTGGGGGAGGGGTGGGGTTATATTTATCTCTAAAGTGCTATCACAGTTAATTATACAATTCTATCATCCAAACAAAATTAATTAGAAATAAATACATGGCCAAAATTCCGAGTTTCAAGAAAATTAGTAAACCGCAAGTGCGCTTTTACTGTACAGTTTTTTCAGTTTTCGACGAATCTCTTTAAATTTGGGTACACAAAGTATAAAAGCTGTCAATTATAATTTGGAGAACTGGAGTAAGAGAAAGTTGTGTGAGTGTTTCACACCAGATTTTTTTCTTTCCAATTGAGGTTGCTTTAAATATTGAAGTTAATGTAAAATTTAAAAAGCAACAAAAAAAAAATGAATTCTTGAAGTCTGAATTCTTAAAATCTTGAAATCCTTCCCCCATTTATCTTTTACTTTGCTTTCGTGGAATTATAAATGTTACAGGCTCATACATATATTATTCAGTTTACTTACTTTTTTTTTTTATTTTATTTTATTGTCAGAATTTTGTAATATAAATTCAGGATTTTATGTGTTTCTTCAGATTTTTGTTTCCGAAAATACATATTTAGATCTTTATACTTTAACACGAAAAGTCTGCTGTATATAAATAGAAAAACATTAAAAAGACAATTCATTCTTGTCTGGGGGGGGGGGGGAAGCAGGTAATGCAACAATGTTATTGAAGTTTTTTCTGTTTTTCCTTTTTTGCTTATTGTGGACATTTCTCGAGAAAAGTTTTTTAGGGAGCTGCGATATTAGGTTTCCCTCTAAAATATCATTAAATTATATTGTATACTTATTGTATTGATCATATAAATATTTAAAGTAATTAAATATATTGTAAAAAATTTTGTTTTTGAATGGAATTTGTGAAATGGGACTGAGAGAGAATGCCATGTGAGTATTCAAACCAGATTTGTCCAGTTCGTTTGGCAGTCCCCAAGACAGGAATTTTCAATTTAGTTACCTTTCTAGACGTAACCACTTTTGGGCGTACCAGCAGCTCAGTCGACTTACTTAAATTTAATAATACTTAAAAAAAAAAAAAGATATCACTTCTAAATTATTCTAATTTGAGAAGTTATTACGTAACTGACAAAGATATTATTATTATGTAATATTTAATGGGCATAGAGGAGGATATTGGGGATTTTGAAGAAATAAAAAACTTATTTAAACTTAGTTATATTTAATTTCATTAAGATTAAAAAAAAAAATCATTATTTTATATTAACCCACAAATATTATTTGATAAAAAAACTTATAAAGTTCTAAAAAATAGAGAATGTCATTTATTATGCTAAAATGTGTTTTACCTTCTACTAAAAACTTCCCTGAGACGTGGCAAGGCACTAATCGCAAATAATTCGTACCAGATTTTTGAGAGTTACCGACTTGTTTAATTAACTTAACCCCCATTTATTTTTTTGGTTATGTCGACTTTTAACCAATTAGTTAACTATATGAGATTAGTAATCTCTTTTAGCATCACAGCATTGAATAATATTCAAATGATTATTCAATTAATTATCCCAACCAAAGGAGGCAAGTAGAAATTAACCGGAAATTTATAAAAATGATCTCATATTTTCAAAAATGTTATAAATAAAATGGAATTTCATAGTTAAGTTCGACTGACGCATTAATCGATAACAAAATGCAATAATAACTATCTGTGAAGGTTGAATTTGGTAACAATTACGTCATAGCCGGCGCAAAACATATATATATATATATACACAATTCGTAGTTCTGTAAATATAGAACAAGTTTATAAGAAGACACAACTGAAAAGAAGAACTATAAAGAGAGAATTAACGGAAAACTTGTTCCATGTATTTGTAGTAAATATTTACATTCCATTTTGTACACATTTCAGCCTCTAGTTTTTATTTATATAAAACAGTGAGATATATATATATATTTGTTAACCTCAGTTACTTTAAAATTAAAGTAAAGGGAAAAAAAATCATTGTGAAACATAACTGCAATTTATATAGTTAAAATTGACAATTTTTGTGAGAAGTTTCGAAAATCTTAAACTATCATTAAAATTACATTTGAATGACGCGTAGCGTCCCAGCTGCCTCAGCAAAAGTTTCAAATAAAAGTGATAGTTATTATAATGAATGTGAGAAGGAGAGAGGATTTAGAGTTGCAAATGTAGTTGGTGTGATGAGTGTTGTGTTTGTAGTATTGTAGCACGAGCGGTTTTGTAAAGGGCTTGTGTATATGTATGTTTAAGATAGAGATAGAAGTATTATAAATAGAGAATAAGAACCACTTTTATATAAATAATTTAACTATATATTAATTTAGTAAATTTACAAGGTGAATCTTGAATTAACTTATAAATGCACAGATTCAAATAATTAGTAGCTAGATTGATTGAAACTCAAATGTTAACATTTAAAATGGCACTGAATTTAAGAGAGCGATTTCTGATATTGAGACAAATGACAAATGATCTGATTGAATGCCCAAATTAGACTGTCTTGTTTGAAAGCAGAATTTAGACTCCCTAAAGAATGCTCTGCTCTAGCGGGGGATTTTTCTCCTACAAAACAGTTGGCCAAGTGGCATTGTCTTATGGATTTTTGTCCCTTTGTCTCTTCAATAGCACTGACCTTAATTTAATAGTACCTGACTCTTTCCACAGCACTAAAATACACTATTTTTGAAGGTAATTTCACTATTTTATTTTCCAAAATTATTTCACTTAAAATATTGTCAAAATTCATTAAACTATTTTTCCAAATTGATTTTTCACAATTGCTACTTCCACTACAGACTGAAAGGGATTTTAATATGAAAAAATAAACTAGAATAAATGTTGAACACTGTATAATGAGAGAACACACAAACTGCAACCGCTTTACAAGTATATAGAAGTTAGGTACCTAGAGAAATATATATATATATAGAGAGAGAGAGAGAGAGAGAGACTGAGAAGAGAAGAGAAGGTAGTAGAAGGTTGCTGACTGGTTGTAAACTGGTCGTAAACTGCTGTAAAAACTGTCCCCTTGTAGGGCTAGCTTAGCTGTACATATACAGAGTCTCCCACTCTAGTCTGGCCTAAGTAGCCAGTAACTAGACTGTCAGTTTTGTGTTTCTCTCTGCTCTACGTATCCTATTTACACTATCATCAAGTTTATAGTTAATATTCTAAATTTAAAAGAAACTCATTAGATTTGTTATCTACTAAGAACATCTTAGAAAACTGAAGAAAAAAAAATGTTCTGTAAAGTCATATTAACCGTTCAAATAGGAAAATTTTGACAAAATCTTATTGGAGTAAATAAAAGCTCTTTCCCTTAACATCCGTAAAAAGAATTTTCTCCTCTAAAAATAACTTTTTTATAAGTAAGTATAAAAAGTTTAAAGAAAATCGTTGTAAAACTATTTTCGAAAAAATCTATAAAACAGAAAAAAGAAAAAAAATTTTTCACATTCCGCGACATCATGTATAATTGTTTGAAAACTCAGTGTCGAAAATTTGGCCAAGATCATAATACTTCCTTTTATTGCAGTATGGAAAATTAAAAACAAAAAAAATCATGTTTATGTTATTTATCACACGATAGTACTTTTTCATAATCTACTTTTTATTTTTATTCTCTCTCAGTCAGTCAATGTATTAACAGGAAGTATTGCGTTCGATGTTGATTTTTCATTGGATATATTTTTCTTCAGTTGTTTGCGATTTTCTTGAAAACGGCCTCCAAAGATTTTCTTAATACTTGGTACTTCTACTACACACATGAATGCCGAACACCTTTATTTGAAATATTTTTCTGAGAAAAATTGATATTTATGGAATTCTGGGGGGAGGGGAGAGCAGTATGGTAAGCTTTTTAGCTTTAGGACCTTGAAGCACCCAGTTAGCTATAATTTATGGGTCTATTACCTATATAATACTAAGATACATTATAAGCATTAATAGAATTCAAATTTGAAGTAATAAGAAATACGACTTTTCAAAGTTGGTTTGTGAGGTTTTTTTTTTTTGGAATTTCCTCGAAAACAGCTACATCGATTTTCCTTTAAACTTCGGAATGTTAACCATATAGATGCAAATTTACAACTTTTATTTGGAACATTTTCTTGGAAAAATGATATTTTGTAGGGTTTCCCGAATGATCTATCAATTAGATATAAAATATAAACGTTTTGTTCAGAAGGCGCTAATTAAACTCCTTTTTACTTTGTCTTACTCCTAGTTAAGAGCAACCATTGTAATCGTATCAAATTTTCCATATCGAGTTTTTACCGGAAATATCCGTTTTGAGGTCCCCTGAGTCTAAAAAAGTGTTTTTTTATATGTGTATGTACATATGTATGTGAACAGCATAGCTCAAAAACGAAAAACCTTAAAAAGTTGAAACTTGATATTCCGTTTAGGTATCACTATGGGATCTGACAGTATGTTATCTGTCAAAATTCCTCAACCGGAAATACCACTTTACCAGTTTTTTATTTTTTTTTTTACTTTTTTGCGATTTTCTCAAAAATGGCTCCGACGATTTTCTTTAAACTTGGCATATCAACTACACATACAATGAGCTACAACGTTTATTTGAAACATTTCTCTGGAAAAATTCATTTAAGGCCACTTTTGGGGAGGGGTGGGGTTAGGTTTTCATCTCAAGTGCTATTTAATTTTATTATACAATTCTGTCATCTAAATAATGTTAATTAGAATTAAACGTGTAGTGGAAGTTCCGAGTTTCAAGAAAATTAGTTAACCGGAAGTGCGCTTTTACTGAACAGTTTTTTTCAGTTTTCGACGAATTTTAGTAAATTTGGTACACTAACTAGAAAATTGGTCAATTACAATTTTCAGAATTGGAGTAAGAGAAAGTTGTGTGAGTGTTTCACACCAGATTTTTTATTTTATTTTATTAAACAATGAAAGTTAATAATAATCATGTTAAATTATTAAATTGAGATTAATGATGATGATTTAATAATATAGTGGTAAAGGAGGATAGTAGAGGCAATTTAGACTATGGTACAGTGTTAACAGGAACATGTAGTGTGTAGTTTAATATAGTTTAGGTGATATAATGAAGGAGTTGAATACTAAAGGATGGGTTAATCAATAATTAGGGAACTATACACCATCACTTTCTCAGTTTGAGAATATAATGTTGTGGAGTATTTTTAGTAGTAGTAGTAGTAGTTGTATGTTCAAGATGACACCGTACACACACATAACAATGTGATAAAGCCCTTCAGGCAGTTTGATATGTATGTAGTAAAGAGATCCATTGTAAACATTAAGTTCTACTTAAACTATCAGAAGTTAGTCTCCCTCTTTCATTATATAAACAACATCCAAGTATTAAGACAGAATAGTTCTATCCACAAAACTACTTTTATATTATTTATTTACAAGCATCACTGTTAAGCAGAAATTGGTTGCTGATTTAATTAGCAGTTACTTTGTATTAATTAAAACAAATATGTGGTATAATAAATAGAATAAACAAAAGAAAATACTGTCAGTTAAACTCACTCACGACTTCTTCTTACTACAATTAATGAGATTTAAGCGGAAAATTTCCTTTTGACATAAAGAAAATCTGGTGTGAAACACTCACTCAACTTTCTCTTACTCCAGTTCTCAAAATTGACAAATAGTTTGTGTACCAAATTTAATGAAATTCGTCGAAAAAACTGAAAAAACCTGTTCAGTAAAAGCGCACTTCCGGCTTACTAATTTCCTTGAAACTCGGAATTTTGGTCTTCTAAATTTATTTCTAATTAAGTTTGTTTGGGTGATAGAATTGTATAATCTATCATCCAATTATACTTTATCAACTATGATAGCACTTCAGAGAAAACATAACCCCACCCGTATCCTAAAAGTGCCCTTAAATAAATTTTCCCAGAGAGATGCGTCAAATAGAAGTTGTAGATCTTTTAATGTTTAGTTTATATGGGAAGTTTCAAGAAAATCGTTGGAGTCATTTTTGAGAAAATCGCAAAAAAGAGAAAAAATTATTTAGTAAAGAGGTAATAAAGTAAACGCACCCCTCCCCCAAAAGTGGCTTTAAATGAATTTTCCTAGAGAAATGTTTTAAATAAAAGTTGTAGATCTTTGTATGTTTAGTTGATATACGGAGTTTTAAGAAAATCGTCGGAACTATTTTCGAGAAAATCGCGGAAATGTAAAAAAAATCATTTAGTAAAGTGGTACTTCCGGTTAAGGAATTTTGACACATAACTGTTAGATCCCATGGTGATACTTAAACGAAATATCAAGTTTGCATTTTCTACGATTCTTCGTTCACACACTCGAACAGATCATTTTCTAAAAACCACTTTTTTGGACTCTGGGGATCTCAAAACAGATATTTCTGGTAAAAACTGGATATCGAAAATTTGGCACGATTACAATACTTCTTCTTACTAGGAGTAAAAGAAAGTCGACATTTTCTTACGATTTCTCTTCTTTGCCTACCTCAGCTTCAAAATTGACAAATTTCTTCATTTATAGAATTTTCTCTTCTTTTTTTTTTATTATTATGCCTAGGGTTGTGGAAGTAGGAACTAGATTGATATTGTAAGATACTTTATACTTTATTAGGTCTAAGATCTACCACAATTCCACAAAACCTGGTGTGAACACCCACTCGACTTCTCTTCTTTAATATAATTGTACCTGAGCAGCTTTATGTAGAGCGCCCTATGTCAAAACCAACAAAAGCTTGTGCAAATTTTGATTTAAACTCCAATAACCTTCTAAAATTTTTTTTTTTTTTTTTTTAAATGTTTTAAAATAAAGTGATAGGTACGTTTCTATCTACCATGCAACAAGCATTCCAAATTTAATGAAATTCGTTATGACTGTTTTTCGATACTTCCAAAAATACTCGAAAATCTATTCTGTAAATCGTACTTCCGGTTAATCGATCGTCTTCAAATTTCAAATTCAATCAATGCTTCTAATGTGTATTAATAATATGTAGGTGGTAAAACTATATATTATACTGAAGTGGTACTTAAGAGGGAAGCATTTCCCCCCAGAACCCCCGAAAAAAAGATAAATTCAAAAATCAATTCTGTAAAGTCGCACATCCGGTTAACCGTTTTTCATCAATTTGGAATTAGCAATACTTCTAATGCAATGTATGTATGAGGACCTGTAGTTCTGTGGGTGAAGAATTATATTTTGCCTAATCTCAGCTAAGTGTACACACTCATTAAGTGAGGTAGGGTATCAGTACAAATGTTATTCCTGTGTTGTTAGGTTAGGATACCCGCAGGGAAAGCTTAGATTAGATTTCTGAAAATGGGCTATATTATCTCAAGTTCGAACTTGTAATTTTCCGTTTTTGAGTTTTGCTTGCTATACATACATATTATACACAAAGCATTTCTGAAAAATTTCTTTTCGTAATAAGAGTCATCCAAACAAACATGTAGTTCCTGTAAAAACTCAAAATCTGACATCAATATTTTCACTCTTAAGCCGGCTACACACGTTACTGCATACTTGAACGATATACTTGCGCAGGTCTTTTGCGCAAGTATACATGTGATCCTCATGTATACTTGAACAAAAAACAGCTGGAGACTATGGCTGATGACGACGATTTCGCTTTAGCTGCTTTTATTTTAATTTTTTTCACTGTTTTAACTGTTAATTTTTTCCACTACCATATCTCGAGTTACATTTGGCTCTATTTCTGACAGTTTTGTTACTAGTCTGGCATAAGCAACATCTTTTTTACCCTTATCGTGGTAGTCTTTACACTTAATATTCCACAGACACGGTTCGCTTTCATAAATCCGAATACATTCTTCGATAATTGATCTATGGCCCTTCCTAAAATTAGCCGACATAATTATTTATGAATTATATATGTTTTGATAAAGTAACCTTTATACACTTTTACTGACTGAGAGGTTGCACAATGACGTTTTAAACATGAACAAGATGGCGCCCACAAGTATGCAGTATGAAATTTTAAACATTTTCTGACTTGCGCAAGTCTTCCATACAAACGATCAAGTATGCATGTACAAGTCGACTGCGCAAGTATACCGTTCAAGTATGCAGTTACGTGTGTAGCCGGCTTTACAGCGTCAAAGAATTTTTCCAGCTGGGTAACTTCCCTTACACTTGATCAAAATTAAAAGCAATAATTTGTCTGTTTTATTTATATCGACAGTAGAATGGAATATTTGCAACAAATTATTCACTAATAAGATGGCTTTTGGTTAATTGATTTTAGCGAAACCTTCGTATCGTATTTATTTTTAGATACCAGGATGGAAATATGAAATTTGAATTTTAAAACAAATTACTAAACTAGATTTTTTTTTTTTCTTGGTAGAGACAGAAGTTGTTTTCAAAAAATTTAATATTATAAAATCAACAGCAAGAAGTGTAAAAATTCTTGTTTCTCCCTCCCCATTATATTTTCATGTTTGAATATAAAAAAATCTACTTATAATAAATGAATAAAAATAAAAAAAAACCTAAATAAATAAAAATAAAAGAAAACAAGTAAAGGTGTTTAGTTAAGTATGCTGAGAGAGAACGGGGTAAATAGGTCATGACCTTGGTCCAAGTTAATTAGCCTAGTATATAATATCAATTTTATAGTGGTATCATATTATAATATTATGATAATTAATAAATATGTAGTTATACAGAAAGTTTATACACATATAGTTAAGTAGTGTATACGAGTGTGTGGCCCTTAACAGTAAGTACTGTATAGTATAGTGTACAAGTGTAAAAGTAGAATGGGATAGAGCAGTGGTATGAAGAGGGGATATGAACAGTGCTTGTATGTGTTTGTCTCTATATGTGTGTGTGTATGTGTGTGTGTGTCTGTGTGTGAGTGGCCAAGAGTTGTGGGTCGGCCGTGCTCTCATACTGGGTGTATTTGTGCAGCATACAGTATGTAGGAGCTTAGTGTGGCGATCATCATCTTCTCTCAATATAGGAGTTTCTTTTAATATAATTATTGTGTCTTAAAATAATATAAATCAAATAAAAAGTAATAATATTTTTTAACAAACTAATTAGTGTTTATAAATATAGTTATGATAAAGTTATGTCTTCATCTTCACCGCCAAACAATCCAATTAAATTTGTATTCAATGGTGTACAGACACAAGCTTCAAGGTATCTATTATTGTATTTATAATATATTTTTATTATTAATAATAAATGGAAGGTTAGTAATAATAAAATAAAGGTTTAGTATTCGAGGTTATTGTGTGAAATTGAATAGTAGATATTGGCAATGTCTGACCATTACACAAACACATACGTTCATATAAATACATACACAGATATACATCTAATTATACCAACCAATGTCACAGTTACCACATGTCCGTACTATGTCTGTTGTTATGTTCAAATATAATCATGGCGTTCGCTATTATATTTATACTAATCATCATAACAATAAATAATTGTAACTAAAAACAAACAAACACCCATATCAATCTTCTATAATCGTGTGTACTTGCTCTACCTCCCCACCACTCCCCTATATTTATGCTTTCACTACCCCCGTCTCAACTAACCTTGCATTCATTTCATTCATAATATGTCTACGATCACATATCAACATCTTCTTTATTTCTTTATTTTATTTTATGTTTACTTTTTTCTTTCTTGTTTTTTACAGTCATTCACTTTTAGGTTATATCTAATTCAATGGTTCTCAACCTTTTTCGGCCCATCGCCCTCTTACAATTTCACGGATTCATCTGTCGCTCCCCTAACCCATTTATTTAAAAAAAAAAAAAAAAAAATCTCAGTCGAACAAAACAACTGAGTGAACAAAATAATTTATTAAAAATTTAAAATAAAAAAAAAGGATAGTACTAAATTTAATAAAAATGAACAAAAATAATTTTAATTAAACCATTGTAAATAATTTTTTGGAAACTAGTGACTGACTGCCTTGAGATTTGTTACTTTCAGATAAGCGAATGACATCAGGTGAAATCGTAGTCCGCGCATTAATCTCAACTTACCTCTAAAAACAATTTGGGAGTAATCCCCCCCCCCCCATTTTTTACTTAAAATTTTTCGACATTGCCAAAAGGAAATAATTGCCAGTAATATTTTTAGTTTACTTCTGGCATTGGTATTCAGTTGTGTGACAATGCTAAAACCCTTTTCAACCAAAGGTACATTGAAGGGAAAAAACCAGAAGTGATATCCTAATTTCTTTCCACAGTAGAGGGTGCGGACTCCATTATTTTTCACTAAATATATTTCTTTATCCTAGATCATTAAATAAGGATTGGCTTTCAGTGATAAGCTTGATGTAGTATGATGAGCTCTTGAAGTGACTGGGAATATTCCCAGCGGTTTCATCTGTTGAAAAAAAAAAGGGCTTAATATGTCCTTCAATGGCATATGAATAAGTTATTATGAAAAAATGTCTATAATAAAAGTTTAAGACATCAAACTCCTTAGGTCCCTAGTTTAAACAAAATCGAAAAAAATACTGAAAAAAACTGATAATTTTTTTGTTTTAATCGAACAAAATGTTTTCCGATTTAGGAGACTAAAAAAAGTAATGAATATAAAAAATAAATATTTCCGCTTAGCAATTAATTTTAAAACCCTAACACGGATGTATCAAGAGAGAAAGTAAAAAAATTTGGCTGTACGTATAGAGCGGATACAGGAACAAAACTTTCCTTAATAATTTGCATATCAACAGCGCAATTATTCGATTCTATTTTGTTTGGTATACTGTATTTAGTTCATATAAATGTACCTCACACTATAATGATTTTATATATTCACATTCTCGTATTATCTTTTTTAAATTGTACCATTTTACTTTTCACTAATAATAATCAAGATTGTCTTAAATTCGAAATAAGATACTTTTTTCTTTTTTTTAATATCTTACGCAATTTACTATTTATTATTTTATTTTCTGTAGCTTTTATTCATTCATGAGATCAAAATCACAAGATTTGTCTATTACATTTTATAAATACTATTTAAATGACGATTGAAATGCATTATTACATTTCTTTAGAGGTTGACGAAATTTCTGCTTAAAAACTTTTGTGAATTTGTAAGAATAACATGAATAATATTTAAGCAAAATATATTTTCATCTTTATTGATCAATTATAATAATAAACTTTCGTTTAATACAACCAAAATACTAATTGATAGTAATTATTTTGGAAACTCAATTTTCTATGATTCTTTGTTTCACTATTTTTAAGTATTCTGTTCAGTCTGTATTCCATAGATTGAAAAAAGTTAATCGCTTTAAAATAAAAAAATCTAATATAGAGCGATTTTTCCCAAGGATACGATATATGACAAACATTTTAGTCTCAAGTACATATTGTACATATTGCGCTGTTATTAATTTTAACAAGCATGTGTTAGTAAGTTAGATACTAGCAACACAAATACGTTGAAATTAAAACCAGACTAAAAATGGCAATTCTGTACTATTCTTCAAGAGGTATTAATTTGACTAGAGTTTTCTGTTAGGTTTATTAAAATATTTTTCATCACTCCAGGATTAAATCGTAACATTTAAATTTTATAATAAGAACTTTATTAAACAGTTATGCTTTGTGAAGAATTTTAACTATTCATAAATTCTGGTTAAAAAAGCAAAATTTTGTAAAATATAATAATTTTCTTTTTAATTATTATGATTTTTTTTTTTAACGTTTTGGAATTCCAGAAATAAATCATATTTATTAATTGAAAGACGTTAATTTGGTCTCGGAACATGTTAAGAAACAGCATTAAAAGGCAATTATTTCCTTTTGGCAATGTCGAAGAATTGTAAGTTAAGAATTTTGGGGATTACTTCCAATTGTTTTTAATCTATAGTTTTATAGTGGTGTGGTGGTGTCGCATTGAGATAAGATCCGCTAGACTGCTGCTTGAGGATATTCAACTCTTGGCTTGTCTGGCGGTGACCAGGTGTGATGGAGGACCATGCCAACTGCTGCAGTGGAGATCCATCGCTCCTTGTGCAGATGAAAAATCCTGGCAAAGAAAACCTGTTTATTAAACAGGCAGATTTTTTTTTGGCAGGGAAAGCGATAAGGTCAAGTCTACCATTATCGCGAGGCGCTTTTGAAATCCCCTGTAACAGGTTTTTCTGGTGATAGAATGTTAAAAAGACTTCTATTTTTTATCATTCTTACAGTATCAGGATTCTTTCTAGGGAAGATGAATTAAGATTGGATCCGTCCGGTGTTACACGGACGGTTCCAGAATGGGTGGAAGGTATGGCGCTGCGGTCTATTTTGGCAGTATCTCTTGGCGAATGGAATGCTGAATCCCAGACTGAGGTTTATGCTTTATTTGATTCTTTGTTGTATTTTCGATGAGCGGGTACGTAACAATATATAACAGTACTTTCTACTCGGAGAGTCAAGCTGCGTTGAAGGCGCTGAGTTCATGTCTTCACTTCCAAATTGGTACTAAAATGTTCTAGAAGTCTGGAAGAGCTTTCTTCCTTTAAGGATGTACTTCTAGTCTGACTACATTGAAGGGAAATAACCAGAAGTGATAACCTAATTTCTTTCGACAGTAGAAGGTGCGGAATCCTTTCTTTTTCACCCAAATATATTTCTTTACCTAAGCTCATTAAATAAGGATTGTCTTTCACTGATATGATTGAGGTGGTATGATTACCTCTTGAAGTGATTGTGGAATATTCCCAGCGGTTTCATCTGTTGAAAAAAAAGGCTTAATATGTCCTACTATGGCATATGAATAAGTTATTTTGGAAAAATGTATATAATAAAAGTTTAAGACATCAAACCTTTAGGTCTCGTAGTTTAAACATGTCGAAAAAACTGAAATAAACTCATGTTTTTTTTGTTTTTATCGAACAAAATCTTGGGAAATCTTATGTAATGAGAAGTAGATTGCCAAACTAGGCGCCTATCATTGGTCTCGAGCCTGCTATTGGTTTTCTTTGACATGTGTCAAGCTTCCAGACGTGGACAGCCTCAACAGCATTAATCCCTCTCGATGAGTTTCAGTGAATCGTCGGCAGTCTAAAAGATCCACATTGGTGGTCCGGAGAGGGCTATTAGTGAGATAATCTTTCATGTAGCCATTGTCATATAAAAAACATTTAGGCCTTCGGGTTTACAACAAACCACTGACACGATTTCAACCCAAAGACTTAGAATATTAGTGAGTTGTTGCTATGTCTTTCACGGACCTCGCTCAGGCGTCTGGTTGGATTCCTTAATAACCATTAAGCAGAGACACCTCTATGTAATTGAATTCATGCCAGACATCTTTTGTCGAGTTTGTGAGACGGTGGAGAAATCCTTACATCTGATGACAGATTGCTTAGATTGTGAGGATGTTAAGTTATGGTCCGATTTTTTTACGGTGAATCTTAGTTGGGTTAGATCCGGATCTAGATCTCTGTTCGATGTGTTGCTTTTCTTTGGAGTGGCTATATGGGCTCAGTGGGGGGGGGGCTTTGGATAGCTTGGGGTTTGGTTCCTTCCCACAGACATATAATAATAATAATAATAATTAAAGACTTTATTATTTATTAAATATCTGAATGGAAAATGCTGTTTGTTCGCACTTAAAATTAATTTAAAAAAATATATCCCCGCTTATTTTTGAAATACTTTTTTAATTCAAAGTTAATTCTTGTTTCATTCGTGTTAATTTTTGGAAATTGAGTTATTAATTGATAATTAATAATTATTTTTTTCTATATTCTTAATTAAAGGAAACTATTATTAGGGAGATTTTAATTCATGAGTTATAATGTAAATAAATCCGCTTTAGAAGAAAATGTATCGATTGAAGTTGAGAAGGGACTATAGTAGTAATTTTAAGTATTTTTACAAGATTCATTTTTTTTTTTTTTTTATTTCTCAAAAAATTCTCTAGTAAGGGCCTCCTTATTGTTGTTTACTGTAAGAAAATGTGCATCAAATTCGCGATATTAATCTATGTTTAAAAAATTAAAATTGTATTCGTGTTATTTCTTTGCAATCTGTTAGAATTATAAATGTGAAATATATACGTATATATCAGTTTAAATACATAAATCCATTTCATATATTTACTGTGTGGTTATTAAGTGTAATTTATTAATTTTGCTGAATTAATGTTGAACTATTATTTTTATGGTTTATTATTTTAAACATGTATTAAAAAAAGAATTGTTAATCTTTATACTTTCGTAGTATTGTTTAGAAATTCAGATAAGACTCTTCCAGACGAGACGACCTTCGGTTATTGAGATTATCATCATAATATGTAATCCATGTTTTTGTTTATATATTATTATGGCACTTTTCAATCATAAATATTGAATCACTTATCATAAATATTGAATTTGCATTCAATACGTTAAGTATAATTTATAGTTTCCCTTAATACGAGACATCCCCTTTGGAAAGTTCTTATAAGCATATTAATTTGAATATATGGCTTGAACATTTAAGGAGTTGAGAATTTGAAGAATCTTTAATACTTCCATAAAGCAATTCTTAATAAAAAATTTAATTTTTCTATTAATTAAGAAATAATTTGTTTCAAATTAATTAAAACTCAAAATATAATGATTTTCTTTAAATTAATAACATTTTGTTTCAAAAA
This sequence comes from Triatoma infestans, assembly GCA_011037195.1. Classification (NCBI taxonomy): domain Eukaryota; kingdom Metazoa; phylum Arthropoda; class Insecta; order Hemiptera; family Reduviidae; genus Triatoma; species Triatoma infestans. The sequence goes on from JAAEAF010003567.1 coordinate 24,073, forward strand.
AAAAAATAAGATAATGAGAATTTAGACAGTGTGTAAAAGTTAGTCTAAGTAAAATTCCCCTCAACAGTATGTGGCTATTTATAAACGCTTTTTTTTTTAAAACAGCCATGGCTGATCAATCGCCCACTTGACTTGTTTAAAAATCTATTACCACCAAAGTTATATGTCTGTATCTTAAATCTAACATATATTATACAGTTACTATATTAAATAGATTTCCTGTATTTGAAGTCTATAATTTAGTCTATTTTCTATTATCTATAATTCATCTATACACAGCACACTGTTATAACTAGCTTGCAAAAAGTACATTATTAAACTATAAAATGTAAAATAATTTCTGTTAATATATTCCTTGAAATCAAAAAAGTTTTTCATAAAACAAAATTTCAAATAATAGAATTTCAGCCATTCGTAAGAGATGAAAACCTTTATTTATAAGAATATAATCTTGCGAAAAAATTCCTCTGTCAAATATAGTTTTATAATACCATTTTGTGTAAATTTAAAGTTTTAGAAAAAGAACAAACTTAAAAAAATAAAAGAAAAAGTTATTTGTTACAAATAACTCCACTTCATTATAAAAAAATAAATAAAAAAACTATTTATAAACTGGCTGTGGAAAAAAAGGCGTAATATCAATGAGGAAAATGACCACTTCCTTTTTTATGCGCACGGTATTGCGTAAATTCTATTTTGGCTTTAATTTATTTAAAAATAAAAATCTTAAGCAAAACGCTTATTTTTTTTTATTTCATTTTTTCTTGGTGCAATTTTGAAATTGCAATTGATAAAATTTCATTGAAACCCAGAATTTTTTTCAATTAACTTAAATGGTCTTTTTAGCTGGTTTAGAAACATCGAGCATTAACTAGTGGGTTAAATTAGCTATCAAAAATTATAAATAGTGTCACCAAAGTAATATAGAATATTATTTTGATGGCTGAAAACATAAGACAATGTTAGAAACATAATTAGGCCTTTACCAGTGTTTTGAAAGTGTATTATTTTCATCGATTTTTTTGTTTGTGTGTGTATAATAGTATGATAGAAAAATTATTCGATATTTCATTAATAAAACAACTCGTAACACTTAAAGCTATGATACTATTACAATAAAATTATTTTCCGATCATTGTTATTTTATTTTTTTAAACTGGCCTATAAACACGGAAGTGAAGAATTAGGGATGGCGTGCATTGATAGAGAAATTTACTTGATTTAAGACAAGTACCCGCGCCTTTTAAAAATCATAATTATGCCCTCTAGAAAATTCAATAGCCGGGAATGGTCCTATATGATCTTTTCGTACAAAAAAGAGATTGTATCTTAATATGGTCAGTTTCACCGCTGTCCCACTATGTGATTTTAAATATGAAACTATTTACGGTTTGTACAGGACTTTTGTTAGAGGATAAAATAATAACAATAATTGGGGATTATTGGAGGAATAGTTCTAATTTAATGGAAAAATAGAAATAAATTTATATTTTAAAATAATATCATTTTTAGAGGAAATTTGCACGTTGGCTGGAAAAGGGTAAAAAAAAAAAAACCCAGGTACAAGACACCGTTACAAGAGAGGTTGGGAAACTCGGCCACTTATTGTCTTCTAGAAATCAAATATAAAGGGCAGGTTTTTAACTACTAAGAAGAGTCTAATTTCTGCATTCACCCAGTAACATTCGTTGCATTTAGAACATCACTTTCTCATTTTAATAAATTCAGTGTGCCAAGAAGTGTTAAAATTAACATTTGTATATTTTAAATCAATCTAGCATTATTCAATAATTCAAATATAATCAAATTATTTATTCTAAGCAGTGGTGACTTCTTCTTATATCTTAAACATCTATCTCTCTAAAACTTACACACAAACACACAAACCTACATTAACTCTATTTTGAAAATAAATAATTAAAAAAAAAAAAAAAAAAAAAAAAGTAAAATTATAATATATGTTTTTGTTGTTAAGTTAAAATATTCAAAATGTCTGGCCCTGAAGAAACATGGAATCTACTGAAATATGCATTTCAGGTTCAACGATTCCCTAATTAGGTTATTATGGGTAACAATGAACTAAATTTTTAACACCTGAGTTTATAAATTTTTCCCGTCATTAACAGTTTTACTGTACATTACATAATTTTGTGCTTGGAAGTGAAAATGAATTGAAAAATAAATTCGAAACTAGATCTTGAAATAAATTTTGTATAATGTAAAACTAACTCGTGCTATATATTTTTAAATTAATTAATTATATCAGTAAAATTATTTAAGATGTATAAATAAACCTATGAATATATCAATGTGGAAAAAATAATAGAAACGAAAAACTGAAAGTGAAGATTAGACGAAGATAAAGATGTAGTATGATAATAAAAGGTAAGAATAATAGATTGACCAAACAGAGGCAAGAAATTTTACATTTTGATATATTGTGATGAGTTTAAAAAGTTGCCAGCAAGAGGAAGTACAAATTAGCCAGACGTTAATCAATTTAGGAAACTAAATAAACTCTAGCAAAGTAAAGAAAATTTGGAGAGTAGCTAGCTAAATTATATTTAATTGTTTCAGTATGTATTCTTAATTAATTTTTTTTTTTTTACTTTTTACATTATTTACAAAGAATTTTATTTCCCATTTAAATAATCTAGAGATCACTTCTTTGCTGATATTTTTATAATAGTATTTTTGCAAACATCTATATTATCGGGATGATCTCTCTTAATGAATAATTTATAGGGATTAAATAATAATAATGTTATTTATATATTACTTTCTCTTACTCCTAGTAAGAGGAAGTATTGTAATCGTGTCAAATTTTGGATATTGAGTTTTCACCGGAAATATCCGTTTTGAGGTCCCCTCAGTGCAAAAAAGTGGTTTCAGCAAATGGTGTGTGCGCGCGCGCGTGTGTATGTGAACAGCATAGCTCAAAAACGAAAACCGCAGAAAGTTGAAACTTGATATTCCGTTTAGCTATCACCATGAAATCTGACTGTACCTTGTCTGTCAAAATTCCTCAACAGGAAGTACCACTTTACTAGTCTTTTTTTTACTTTTTTGCGTTTTTCTCAAAACTTGATATATCAACTACACATACAACGAGCTACAACTTTTATTTAAAACATTTCTCTGGGAAAATTCATTTAAGGGCAGTTGCGGGGGAGGGGTGGAGTTATGTTTTTCTCGAAAGTGCTATCATGGGTTGATTATACAATTCTACAATACAAACAAAATTAATTATTAAATAAATAGGTGGCCAAAATTCCGAGCTTCAAGAAAATTAGTAAACCGGAAATGCGCTTTTACGTTTTCGGAACAGTTTTTTCAGTTTTCGACAAATTTCATTAAATTTCGACCACAAACTATAAAATTTGTCAATTATAATTTTGAGAACTGTAGTTAGAGAGAAAATTTGAAATTTCTTATCATTTTTCGTGGAAAACAATTTCAGTTCCCCCTCAATTATTTTGTACTATTGATAACAATCGTGCAGCATCTCGTAATGGCATTAGAAATAAAAACTTTATTATCTATAATCCAATGGTTTCCCAAAACTCCTCGATAAAATTAATGTTTTTATAAAATAAATAAATATTTTTATAAGAATGAAAGATCTTTGGAGATCTTGTCTTGTTATATTACCTATAATATCTTGAGCATTAAATGCGGTTTAGCCAAATATACTGACTTAATTCAGTCAATATTACTGAATTTATTTCTTGGAAATACTTGATTATTTAAGCATCTTAAGAGAGAGAAGTTTATATTGTGTGTATATAAATATATATTTACAGCAGTCTTAATAAATAAATCAGGATAGTTCTGGGAGACTACTTGAATAAAACATACGGACAAGAAAATCGCTGCTTGTATTCGCGCAAGAGAACTAAATAATATCCTTCTACAATATTTTTCTACTAAGTACACAATTTATCTGCCTCATTGAGCTCTATAAACAGTTCTATTTTATTAATGTTAACTGATCTATATTTATTATTTATGTAACTTTTTGCTTATTTTTGTGTTGCCAAATTTCATGTTTCCGTTAGCACGATCACTGTTCATAAATGTTAAAACTAATTATGAATCATTTTCGTTTACATATATGTATATATTTGTCGATGGCGTTGTATTTTCTTTTCACCTTATCATAATGTTACTAAGCGTTATACTCAAATTATTTTCAACATATTCATTGTTTATTGCTATTTAGTAGTAGTCATACACTAATAAAATTGTTTATTGATTTTTTTTGTTGTTTTGTTTTAACTTATGAGCCGCCAATATTTCTTTTTTTTTTTTTTATCAGACAATGTGCTGTATTCAAAGAGAGTCTATTAAAGTACTAAAAATCTGTGCTAAAGCAAATGCCCTACATTAGAGTTCTCATAGTTATTATTCACCTCACATTGAGTTCTGGGTAAAAAAATATCAAGGCCAGGGAATTTGTATATAATTAAATTAGAAAGAGTACTTTCTTAATGCTCAATAAACTCCCTGGACTATAAATTAACTTTACAATTTCTTTGTATTAAAGAAAACCGATGACATGTGATTTTCACTAACAACTAAATCTTATTTGCATTGTTTAAATTATAATAAATAATGTGCTTTCTCTACCACTGCTTATTGTTTATAAATAATTTATAGTAAATAAAAGTAATATAATTAAAAATGAATTAAGAAAATTACAATTAATTTTTCTCTTAAAATCTACATTTTATAGATCATAGTTTTAAAAACTTCAGTGAGTGGGATCGGAATGAAGTCTCTCTTTTAAAAGAGCATTTAAGAGCTTTTTTGGCCAAACTTCTGCTGCTGTCCTTCCCATAAATCCCAAGCAAACTTGACTTGGCACTGTTGCTTGCAAAAGTGGGGATTTCGATGATGTCTGGATGTACTTCGAAATTCATTTACCGTTACCTTAAGTGAACCCACCATTAAAACAATCTGGAGAGATTTATCTAGGCCTTTGCCATATTCGTTCCCTTCCATTTGGAGATTTTTACAATACGCTTTAGACGAAGTTCATTTAAGACCTTTTTGCAGAGAGACTGTTGCCCATTTATTCTAGATGTCCTGTGGACCAATAGCAAAAAACTTATACCAGAAAAAAAAATTGTTATTTTCAAACTTCTCTCTTACCATGTGTGTTGATATTTTAAATGCTTTCAGCCAAATTTCTGCATTGATTTCCTATTAACAAGCTCTTTCCATTGATAGCCAATATAAAAACAAACAGGGGCGGGTGTTGGTGTATTGGTTATGAGCATGGACTTGTAAGTGAGAGGACCCCAGTTCGAGTCCAGCGTATAACTAAATTTTATATTTGTTTAAAAAATGTTAATAGTAAAGTAGGTGCTTCCGCCCCCGTCCACGATACCTAATTTGGTAGTTGGACGTTAAGCCCGCCTGAAAAAATAGGCATTACTTTACTTTTTTACTTTTTAAAAACAAACATTTCATTTTGTTGTTAACTCTAGGCCAACCTTGACCCGTCTTTTGCATTAGAGTAACATACTTAACTTGTTCAAATTAAAAGCACAATTATTCAGTAGAGAAAAGAAAGGAAACAAGCTACTTTTTGTGTTAATCAGACTTCTGCACTATGCTGAAAACGGGAAACCATAGCGGCAGACTGTATCAGATCAAGAGTAGTAAAGAGGTTAGGAGCTGGAGTTTCTAGACCGGTAGTATTCTTATGATCGCGGTAATGCTGCTGCAAAGGTCGGAAGATCTCTTTCTAGTCCTCATTTATACAGGTTTTTATTATGAAATGAAATCGAAGAGCTCCGATAGGTAAGCCCATCTATGGGACTAAATGCAATTTTGATCTTTAAACAAGATACAGTAAAAAAAAAAAAAAAAAACTCATTTAAGTGTGCTCTTGTGTTCTTCTCCAAAATAATATAATTTTCATTCTTAATGTGCTTTTTTTGAAAAATAATCTGTGGAATTTTACAAACATTATATTTTTATACAACATGGTGACTCACATTTCACAACTAGTTGAGAGGTTTGTTCTTATTTTTGATAAAGTTTATTATACCTAGCAAAATCTCTATTCTTTTTTTTTCTAAATTTTGCAATGTAAACACATTTTTAACAGTAAATATTTGGTATTTAGCACAAACTGTATATAAATAGAATATGGTAGGAGTTGTTCAAAAAAGTTTTTAGAAGAGAATAAGGCAAGGTTCACTGGCTTCTTCATTTTAATCTCTTTAGCCTTTCTGATTATTAATTCCATTAAATAACTTTCTTATTTGTATTAATTTCAAAATTAAGCAAAATCTTTGTGGAACATTACGGGAACAGTTTCTTTTTACTTCAAATAAGGATTTTAGAGACAATACATTATTCATATAGCTGATTAATTCCTGTGTTAATCTTTTATTTATTAGCATAGGTACTTATTCAGATCAATTCATTTGTAATTTATTAACAAAACAATTTCATTCTATCAAAATCATTTTAATTTTGATATATTGTGGAAGTTTTTAAACAAAATATGAACAGCTTTTAAAATGATAAAATGTTTCATAAAAATGTTCTTTTTTATACATAAGTAAACCTTTTCTTGTTTAAACATTAAAAATATTCATGATGTCTAGTAGTTTGCATTTCAAGATGCACTATTTATTCTTTGTAATATTGATAAATTGAAATAACAGAGGGCAGTGAGTAAGTCACTTTCTTACTGGCTTTCTTACGAGAATTCCAGCTCAGTATAAACAACACTTCTGTATTGTAGGTAGATGATGTATACTACTAATCGCATGGGTTTAGTGTGCGCGAAGAGCATACTCTCTTTAGTTCATTCCCAACAATCTTCACATTTTAACTTTGGCTTAAGTGAAAGTGTTCAAATGCAGTTCGCAAGGAACCGCAGTGAACCCGGTTATGGCGATGTTAGTTTAGCTTAAACACACAAATTTTATAGTCATAAAGTCAAAATAACTACAAAATAGATAGTTTTCAAAAAACCAACAAAAAAAATTTCTATTTAATTCTATTTATTTCAAATAGCTTAGAGTATTTTATTATAATAGCTTTGGAAAACATTATGGAAATAGATATTCATATTAAAATTTGGTACAAGGATATCCAAACATGGTTTTGACTTTATTATGTCGATTATGCGGTTGCTGGAATTATATGGTAGAAGTGTGTAACAGAGAGGCCACTATTTGTTTCTTGAATAATTTGTCTGCTTAATAAATGCAATAAAAATATGTTGCAAAGATCTCATGTTCCGTGTATCAAAACTAAACCCGTTGGATGTCACATGTTAATAATGATAAATATAGATACTAATATGAAATAAATTATAATAATTTTATCATCATCTAAAAAATAGATTGAGATACAGATAATATTTTCCTTTGAACGTTGCATAGCAACATGGTTATTTCTTCAAGGTTTAGTGATGGTTATTTTGTAGTAAAGATTGATTTTCAATATTTAACTTAAATTTCTGTCATGTCCCCATACTCTTCCTAATTTCTTGCTTTCTTTACTTGAAAAATCATAAAAATAAAAATTTACTTAATATATTCAAAATTACTGTATTTATAAAACTATATAAACCAAAAAAAATAAAAAATAAAAATATTCAGTTAAATAAAATGAAAATAATAATACAAAACATCTAAGAATACTGAAGATCCGTTCGTTAATGTACTGTGAATGTATTTTGGCAACAGATATAGTTACTGTTCCTGCTGCCCATAATTCTCTGATCTTCTCATACATTTGAGTGTGTATCTCTGTGTGTACAAGATTACATAATTAATGCAACTAAAATAAGAGAGATTCGGCTATGGCAGTCTGTTCGCGCCCTACATTCCCACTTCTCCCATAATACATACTTTGCCAATTTCCCTCCCATATCATGTACACTAATCTATATACAAAAAAACAACAGATATTTACTTAGATTATAATTTTATCCATATAATTAGTATTTAAAGAATTTGATTGGAAAGGAAATTTATATAATCAAAATGACTTTTTTGTAAAAAAAAACATACATATTATTATAAAATATTTAACAAAAAAAATGCAGGTTGATTTATTTGAATTTTGTAATCAAATTGCAATTGATTCAATCAAACATTAATTATGTACAACATTGTCATTGTCTTTAGTACTTATTATACGATGGAAGCATACAAATATTATTAAAATGACATTTTAGAAACAGTACTAGTTCTTAGGACAGTGCCAGCAATAATCTAAGCTGCCTCATTTAATGTTCCAATATCATGAAGCTCTGAAAAATTATTTTAATTTTTTTTTTTTTTTAATGTGATATTCAGGCTTAGACCTGAATTTTCATCAGATTCTTATTTTAATTATATTTTAATATTGTTTACAGCAATAGGTTTATAACAGTTATTTGAGCTTATTCCTGCGAGATTTCAATTTTAAAAACGAAAACAGTGAAATTTGAATTTTCAAAAATACGAGGTGTGTAAATTAAGTAATGAGACTGATTTTCTAGTGTTCGATCTGGCAACACTGGAGACGCGGCGCATGCGTGGTAGGGCAAGTAAACATCTGATACACGTCCAGTGCAAATTTGAAAATGCTAGAGTTGTTGCACTGTCCGTAGTGACTTTTTTGTGAGCAAGGTTTTTTTCAGTGCGTTTTAAAAATGAGTGACATCAATTACGAGCAACGTTGTGCTATCAGGTTTTGCTTCAGACTTGGACACAGTGCAACGGAAACGTTTGAAAAACTGTGCCAGGCCTATGGGGACAATGTTTTGTCGAGAGCACAGGTTTTTAGGTGGTTTAAGTCGTTTGCAGAAGGAAGGGAATCAATTGAAGACGAGCCTCGCAGCGGAAGGCCTTCATCTTCAAGAACCGACGAAAATGTTGGCAGAATCCGCGATCTCGTGCGTTCAGATCATCGTTTGACAGTCCGAATGATCGGCGAAGAGTTGAATTTGACTCACACAACCGTTCATCAAATTTGACTAATGAATTGGGGATGAGAAAAATTTGTGCAAAAATGGTTCCGAAAAATCTTTCACAAGAGCAAAAAGACATCAGAAAGGAAAGGAGCCTTGACTTTTTGGGAGCAATTGAAAACGATACCAATTTTTTGGAACGTGTTATTACAGGAGACGAGTCTTGGGTGTTTGAGTATGACCCAGAAACTAAGCGTCAGAGCATGCAGTGGCACACTTCAACCTTTCCAAGGCCAAAAAAAGCAAGAATGAGCATGCTGATTTGCTTTTTTGATAGCCAAGGAATCGTTCACAAAGAATTTGTGCCTCAATGCCAAATGGTTAAACCAACATTTTTACCGAGAAGTTCTTGAGAGACTTCGAAAAAGAGTCATGCGTGTGAGACCAAACATCAAAAACAAGTGGGGGTTGCATCACGACAATGCTCCATGTCACACCGCGATTTCTATTAATGAGTATTTGGCCAGTAATAACATTCCTGTGGCTCCTCAGCCTCTTTATTCACCCGACTTGAGTCCATGTGACTTTTTTTTGTTCCCCAAATTGAAAAATCACCTCAAGGGACGTCATTTTGGAACATTGGAGCATATTCAAACAACCGTAACCGACCAACTGAAGTCTATTCCAGTATCCGAGTTCCAGCACTGCTATGACGAATGGAAGAATCGTCTTCAGCGTGTGTGGCTTCCCAAGGTAGTTACTTTGAAGGGGACAATGTTGAATTGTAATTTTATTTGAATAAAAAAAAAGATAAAAAATCAGCCTCATTACTTAATTTACATACCTCGTATTATAACAATGCATTAGTTTTCCTTAAAAATATGAGGGAAAATTAAAAAAAAAAAAAATCTGGTGTGAAACACCCCCACTCTAATTAAAACCATTTTAATCAAGAAATTTTCTTTAAAATTTTAACGTTACAGCATTGATTAGTTGGCAATAAAAATGATGGTGGAGATTTTAATTGTATACTTGAGCGGCCTTATGTGGAGCACTCTGTGTGAAAACTAAGAAAGATTCTGCAAATTTAATTTTAAACTAACTGACAGAGAAAATCGTTGGCACCGCTTGCGAGAAAATCACGGAAACAAAAAAAAAAAACATTCAGTAAAGTTACACTTTCGGTTGATGGATGCCAAAAGTTCGAGCTTCCTACGACTTTTCGTTTTTGAGATATTTTTTTAATACACACACATTCTCTAAAAACATTTTTTTCGTATTCAGGGGACCCCAGAACATGTATCTGTTTACGATGAAAATTGAATTTTAAAAAATTTGACAAGATCGCAGTGCTTTCTCTTATTCGAGGAATAAGAGAAAGTAAAAATAAAATAGAGATACTCATATTTACTTTTTTTTTGCAAGTAATTAATGCAACAATTCGTAATAATTCATTAAAAATGAAGTGAAGCAATTAACAAACGGAAATACTCCAGAAAGGTTCAGGGAACTTTAATTAATGTAGTTTTACTCAATGAATAAATGTTGAAATTTATTTTACGAGAAGGCAACTTTAGAACTAACTAAATATGCTAATATGAAAATTTCTTATAGATTGGATGATTTGCTGAACGGATTTTACAACCCTTAATTGTGCACTTAAAAGATCTTTTAGTTTGCCAAATATTATTTTTATAAAGGTTGTGGCAGAAAGAACTCTCCAATTTCGGGGGCGAATAAAAATCAAATCAAGTGAATGTTTTTATTCCTGTGCTGTATAATACATAATGCCATTTTACAACAGTGTGTTTTAAAAATCAGCCTTTTCCATAATTTTACAATGATTTTCATTGTTTCTTAGTTTAGGAGATTAGTGCATAGTACAGGAGTGCGCACACACTGATGTAAAATGGTTCCTATTCAGCACAGGAATAAAAACAATATTTTTGAATCTCACAGTTTGATTTTTAAATTCGCCTCTGAAATCTGGAAGTTCTTTTTCTGCTGCACTTGGTTTTATGTTTGTTAAATTTAAGCGGAGAAAACCTTTAATTTTTTTATTTATTTTTTATTAGAAAATCTGTTTGAAGTCTATACTTAGTGAATTTACATAAAATAGCTATCCATATTATTTGGCTTGTAAACTGAAAACTTCCAAAAGAACAAAATTCATGGACAGTTTGATTTGTAGATTGATAATCAGTAAGTAAATAGCCCTACAGTTACCTCGAATTTTCTCCGATTCTGTTTTACCATTAATTATTATTATTACCATGACATACATTAAAAAATTAAAACAATGTTAATAACCATCACTATCTAAAGGTTACATTATCCTACCATAATTATTATTTTCTACTAAATAAACTTAATTAACATTGCCATTAAAATAAAAGTTAAACATTTAAGCAAAAAAAAAAAAAGAAGTGTAAAATTTTTATTTATTTTCGTAATCTTATTTTAAAGAAACATTATATGGAAACTTTCAAATTAGAACATGTCTCCAAATATATCCCAAAATCACATTAGTATTCCATGTTAGTATTGTTAATAAAAAAAGGAATTTGTGTTTTATTAGCCCCCTACTACATTTACTAGTTATCAATTACATTGTTCTTTCAATTACCTAGTAATTGTAGTGATGAATGTAAAATATCTATAAGAAAGCTATTAAAAAATTTCTTACTCTTTAAAAAGTAAGTTTAGTGTCTGTCCACTTTTTCACTTGGTTTAACATAAAAATGGTTGTTCTTCAAAGGTTTTGCCCTGCCTTATGTTTATAATGAATATTTGCCACATTTTGGTAACTCTGGTTCTAAGTGTTAAGAATATTTTTTTTTAATAATGAAAAGGTTTGTGTTGTCGAGTTCATTTTATTTGTTCAAACCATTGTTAGTGCTTTATTTTAAATACACTTAAGTTAATTTGATGCAACTAACTTAATATGCTTTTGTCTTCTTAACTGGGGTCTCATGAACTGGATACAATTATTTTTTTTTCTTTTCTGTAAGCTTTTATAGAAGTGTGGAAGAATATTTAATAAAATAAAATATGCTTTATGGTATTTTATGTTATTAATATAGAATTCATTACATTAAGTTACTTAGATTATTGTAACTAACAATACTTATGTGCCACAAAATTCTAATTGATTAATTTTCATAAATATACGAAATACTAAGTTATGTCCTACTTCATTCTAAAAAAAAAAAAAATTGTAGTTTTGCCAGACTTAACTGTGCTTGATAATTAGAATCTGAAATCATAGTTCACATATTTGCTTGTTTATAGAATTTTTGCTGTGCGAATAGTTGCACATTTGTAGTTTACTTAGCCTACTTCTTTTACATCTCTCTGTTATGTAACATTCTTTTAGAATGGAAACCACTTGAAAAACTGCAATAGATCAAGTAATAGCAGAGCAACAGATTTAGTCAGTCCCCCAAGACTGGTTAGAGATTGCCATTCGCTTTAGCTTGGTTTTATTGGATTAACTAGCCAACCAAAGCTCGACAAATTGAGAAAATAGTATATCGGATTACGGCAGGTTTTCTCAGTATAGTGTGCAAATGCTAGATCAGAACTTGTTTAAAATGTAGTAAAATATTAGTCCTGCATTCTAAAACTTAATGAATTTTTAAAAGCATACAATTTGCAATAATACTAGTCCTGAGATGAGAACAGTTGAGATAAAAATTATAACCCGCGAAATTTGTTTTAATATTTTTAAATATGCAGTTAAATAAGTCAAAAAATGAAATAGTTTCTAAAATGATCTTTCAAAAAATATATAGATATCACAGATTGGTAACCATTTCGACAGAATTAACGCCTAAAATTATAATCTACAAGTATAATCAAAACCGACATGAAAAAACACACACATACACATTTATATATAAGTATATATATAAAAAAGAATTATGCTCTTTATAACATAAAAATGTTTTAATTATGGTAAACAACTTATGGATGTAGATTTTATAGGGGATATTGCACTGCGATTTGAAAGATCTGGTATATCCCAGGAGCCTTCTCAGTGCACTGTTCATCACCGGACAGTGAGCTGTAGAGGCTTCCCTAGGAAGAGAAAATCTAAGGTCAGCACTGCTGGCCGGGACCTCCGCGTTGTTAGTCCAGCGCGCGACCACTGAGCTAATCCGTTCCCCAAACATTTTATAAATATATGATATTAATTGAAAATAGTAGCTAATATGTAATTGGTCATAATTTTGTTGCAGATGGTTCAAACATATAAGTGAAGCAGCAGAGGCATATAAAACGAGAGAAGGGAAGCACCGTGGTAAACCGGAACCCAATGTTACTTCGGATCTTGATACTGCTTTTGGATCAGTTCGAGACAAGTTAGTAATTTTATTATATCATAGAATTGATTTTGATGTTGTAGTTAGAATGAATCAGCAGGCATAATAGAAACATTATCATTTATCGGCGCTACAACTGAGTCCCGGCATGCTCATTCAATTTTTGCCAGACACTTGTGACATCCTATGTGGCTGTCTCCTCTAGGTGACAATATTCAGCACAGTCCTGTCATATCGTCTAACCCCTGCAGCTTAGGCCTCCTATATGACCGGTCTGTCGATGCTCATTTTATAAAGTTATACGTTTGAATAGCGCATACAGTTCCTGATCCGTTCAAGACCTCCATTCCTCCATATTTCTGAGCCAAAAATTCGTTTGCAGTATTTTTCTTTCGGCGATAAGGAGGCCTATTTCATCTGCTTAGATGTGCTCCGAGTTTCGGAACCGTTCACTAATATTGGGCGAATTGGGGACTACCCAAATGTTTCCGAAGCCCAAAGAAGCACCTCTTCTGTTACCTGGCTGTTAGAATCCTTCGCCTTATTTCCGCTGAGTCATTGTCCAATAATGAAAACAAAACGTTGATTTATTTTTGTTTGTTTACAGGGAAGACGCAGTATCTTCAGAAGGAACAAGTGGAGGAGACCTCCTTTCACCACCTAGATCAAGTAATGGTCCGGATTCGCCAAGTCCTTGTGTTACTCCAGTGCCTTCTGGACAAACGACACCTCAGCCTGGATCTCCTGCTACAACTGCTTCTTCCAAACTTGGTAATTTTTCTTCTTATATAATTTAAAATTAAAGAAAAAAATGTTTTTCTATTTTACCTATGTCTTCTATGTTTCTATATTTACTTTACACTTTAGCTGAAGCGGGCAACAGGCGAAGTGACGGCAGTGATAGTGATACTCACATAGCTAGTTTATCTGCTGCAGAAAGCACACTCATAGAACCTTCTGAAGTCCTTATCTCTCATAGGGATGTTCTGACTGCAGAGCCCGTTTTAACACCTTTAGGTAAGTAATATCTTATAAGTTTTTAAAATGTTTCTGAAACGATATATTTTGGCGCCGTAAATTTCTTTAAAAAATTATCTCATGTTATAATGTAATTACCTATAGAATTCCTTATTTTATTTACATCGCTTACGCTCTTAAATACCAGAGCTAAGAAAAAATAGAATTAATTCTAGTTCCAACTTTATCATCAAAAAACCAGTGTTGGCCAACCAGAGCACAGGTTCATTTTCTCTATTATTAATTTACATACTGTTTTATTAATTTTTTGTTTCGGAAGTTGGTACTAATTGCTCCTCCCACAAATAATATATATATTTATACAAAAAATATTTCGGCAATTTACATATGTAACTATAACAGTTTTGATGAAGGTCGCTGATATATTTTTTAATTTCATCCTAGCATTTTGAGATGGTGACAAAATTCTTGCACTAATGGCTTAACAAATTGAAGCACCTTACCTTACCAGACTCTGATCTTCTCCGAGAACTTTGCTAGAACATTTTTCATGCTCAATTTATTTTCTCTCTTCATGGTGATATTTTCTAGGAACAATAAGTTGTTATTTATTCATCTTTTTATTAACTAACCAATATTGTTTATAAAATATCCAAGATTTTTGAATTTTAATCCTCTTCCCTGAAATCCCTATTTAAAAACATTGTGATGAGCATCAATTGAACGAAGTCAAATATAATTATGTCTCAATTCACTTTTATGGTGCATTTTATTTTCTTTTCGAATGAAAAAAGAAATAAGCTGGAACCAGATTTTATGGTCCACTTAACAATTCTATGTGAGAATATTTGTTATATAACTATTATCATTTACAATAGGTAAAGTATTAATATAAATTTGTATGCTGATTATTAGAAAAACTAAGAAGAAAGGATGAACTAGTGAAACAGGCTTTATACGAAAAACAAGTTTTAGTAGCTGATATTCTCCATGTGCCTAGAGAGGAGTTTGAGACAATAGCAGAGCTCGCTGGCGAGTTAGAACCTAATAAAGAACCCTCAGAGCTGGTGTTAGCAGCTGTTAATCAAGGTGCAGTATTTATTTTTCGTTATTAATACATATTATTTAATGAAGAATAGTCTATAGGTTTAATTAGGCTCAAATATTGACACCTCTCATCGCTTTTTTACATTGATCAGTGGTAGAAGAAAAGATTTATGTTTAATCCTATTGAAATAGAGAATGCCTATGATATTGTTCCCTGAAGCAAATTTCTTGCCCAATTGAGAAATTTTAAAGTTGTGTGACCTCTTACCCAACCCACATAAAAAGGTATGTAGAGATTCTTTAAGAAAGCAGATCCAGATTTATGTTTCCAAGGTAACAGAAGATATAGAGAAATGCTAAAGATACCGAAAATTTTCGCAGTTGGGACCTGATATAAATGACAAAAAAGTCTGGGAAGGTGAGCATTCAGAATGAAATTTCCTAGAGAATGTCAAACTATTATTAAACAGCTGATGAGTTGAAATATTAGGGATCCATCTTAGAGAGGAGACAAAAGGGAAATAACGAGAAAGATTTCTGATGGATTAGGATCTATTCTAAAGTTATGAAGTAGCAATATTAAAATGTTAAAATATGCAGATGTTAGGATTAAAATTCTTAGTTAACGTTGTGGTGAACGGAAACCCGGCTCCTTCAGTCTAATAGTGGAATAGAGTGCTCTGTCTCTAATGGATTTCTGGAGAAAATACAAACGAAAATCTAGAAAAGACAAAATAAATTAAGAGAGAGAGACAGGATTGGGGGGCGTTTGATGTGTATGAAGTGACAGGTTTAGGCCTAAAGGAAATAAATGTCTTTGATCGATTTGATACGGAATAAAAATAAAAGTAATTGTGATTGGGGTTTTCATTATTAGATAATTATACTGTAATGGATTTCTGGAATTAATTACTGTCATAAAAGATATTGCTCTGATTAGAAAAGCAATTTAATTATGTTGAAAAACAGATATATAAGAAAATGGTCAATAATTTTAAATAATATAAAAACTTAATTTTGTTTATAGTATTAATAATAATAATAGTTCTTTAGTCTCAAAATATTTACAAAATAACTAAGTAAACAAGCACTGTACAGCATGGAAAAATCCGTCTACTGGAGGTCGATATGAAAACAAAAAGATTTAATTTTACAAAAGAATACAGAGAGAACAAAAATTAATAATGAGTTATGTAATGGGATCAACAATGTGGTTATGATGATAGATAATAGTATCCATGTATAGAATAAGTAATTCATAAGATTAAAGCAGTATTTACAAATAAAACTAAAAATTAAATTGTCAGATGATTTTCTTTGTTGGCTGTTAGTTGTAAATATTTTATGAAACAAAAATTTGTTGGCCCATCGACCAATTCAAGGTAAAAAAAAAAGCAGAAAAAATAACAAAAGTAACTTTTTCATTACAGACCTAGCAGTATCACAGTAATCACACTTATGTATTGTTTTTATTTGCTGTTATAATTTTTCTCTTTTTTTTTGTAATGTTCCTGAAGAAGGCAAACAAAGTTTGCCGAAACGTCAAACTTTTTAACTATTAAAAACAATTAAAATTACTTTTGTTGTTTTTTCTGTTTTTTTGTACCTTGAATTGGTCGATAAGCCAACAAATTTTTGTTTCATCCTAAAAATTCAATTGTTAAATTAGATACTGGCGATACTTCCACGAAGTGCGAGCATATTGAATAACTTTGCGGTTAGGAAAATTGAACATATCAGTCAATTAGGCTGCTGTCAAAACAGGACTACCGAGATACAGAACTCTAAATTAAGATAAAACAGTGCACTCCGCCATGAAATGAGCAATGTCTTCCTTAACCCGAATGTTACACATTGAACAGAGTACATTTTCCTTCTCTATGAAAGGAATAAAATTCAAATACAAGAGCTCACCTCTAATTTTAAACAGTCATCGTAATTCTCGCAGAGTTAGTTCGCTCGTATTTTTGTTTTGTGGCAAAATTAAACAAATCAAAATTTCCGTCCAGAGATTTATAAAATAAAAAACTGGTGGTGGACTGAGCGCGCTCCAAAATTTCCAGTTGATGATCTTCCCTAATTTTATTAATAAGTTCGGAAAAGAAGACGGCCACACGGAAATACTACCAACAGAAAATTAAAATCTGGCAGATGGACGGATGATAATGTAGTCCACTGGTTAAACCAAAGAACATTGCTATTAATGACTTCAAAGGCAACTATCTTGACATATCTATGATCAGGAAACTTCATCACTTTTAAGATATAGTTAAAATGCATATTCAGATTATATAGGAATAAAAGATCAACCCCGGTCTCTAAATAGAGCATGTAATTTGATGCACCAGAAGGTAAAGCGAATAATTTTCCGATAAAAAAACGTTGGATTTTCTCAGTTTGATCATACCTCTGGTAACCCAGAATTGACATGTCAATTTTGTTTATAGTACATGAGCTGTCAAGATTGGTGAATGATTCGCTACACATTAGTGAAGAAGAAGCTGTTGCAGCGACTTCGGAGGTAGGCAGGACCACCCCGAAATCAGAAAGGCTGCCAGGAGTACCAGCGTATAGGGTGCATAGTATAGCTTCTTTACTTAATTCTTACTTGACTCAACTTCTTGTAAGTATATTTAATTTTAGTAAAGGATTACTTTTATCTCAATAGTATTTCTGCATTATTAGTAAGTAAGCAATATTAATCGACTTGTTTTTTGTTTTTTTCAGAATATAATGGCTGCCAAAGATAAAGAAAGAGAAAATTTGAGGCGCGAACTTCAAAGAGCTAAAGAACAAGTGCATGCGCTTCATGAAAGACAGGATCATAACGGTCCAAGTTAGTAGTGGCTTTTTATTTTCGTTTCTCTTTGTTTTTTTGTATTTTTTCAGTGATAAAAACAAAATCGGCATGAATTTGGCTATTTTCTTTTGAAAATTGCACAGCACTTCAGTTTTTTTTTTATATATATATAATTAATTTATTACTACAAACAATTTTAAGCTATTTTTTTTAACTTTTTTTTTTATAGTGTGCTTAATTTCTAATTATTTTTTATTTTAATATAAAAGTATACATATATATATATATCTTTCTCATTCTAAATTCAAGCTTTACCTGCTATTTGCTGCCAAAAATTGGGTTATTTTTGTCCAGATTATAAAAATTAATTTTCTTTGATATTTTGGTAGAAATCTTGGTTTATTTAAAGTACACAGTTTATACCATCAGCAATATACTTTAATCCAGCCAAAAACAGCAGATCCAGCCAAAAACCAATTCAAGGTGTACATAAAGTATTGCGTTCAGTACGTACACATAGAACGTTCAGTGAAAGAAAATTCAATTGAATGAATATTCAATAATGTTGTAAATATTTTAATCTCAAAAAGAAAAAAAAAAAACAAAGAAAAAAGAAGGTTAAGAAAAACAAGCAAAACTTTAGATGCATGTTTGTGTGCAATAGTTGTGTATATTGTGTCCAGGTTTCGCACCATCCCCCGTACTTGAAGATTTACCAGTTATTGACACAACTACTGAAACCCCTATAATTCCCACAACACCCTCAGAGGTTAGTTTTTCTTCTTAATAGCACTCACTTTGTGATTATTTTGCATGTTGAATTTTAATTTTTTTAAATGTTCATATTGCTTTACAGATTATTATTAAATGATGATAACGTGCATGCATGATTTATTTTTTCAACTTCCTTTATATGGATCGATTTTGTATTTTAAATACATTTTATTTAAGCTATTCATGACTGAGTGTGAAACACTCACATGAATTTCTAGAAGTGGTGAGGGGGACAAGTAACAACTTATCAACCAGACAACTAGGAACTGATTTATTTTGGTCCAGAAGAGTGAACCAATATCATATATTTGAAATTTAACGCCCAAAA
The DNA here is from genome assembly GCA_011037195.1 of Triatoma infestans. Taxonomy (NCBI): domain Eukaryota; kingdom Metazoa; phylum Arthropoda; class Insecta; order Hemiptera; family Reduviidae; genus Triatoma; species Triatoma infestans. The sequence continues at coordinate 43,251 of JAAEAF010003567.1, forward strand.
TTCCGCCAAACATCTAAAAAAATTTTTTTTAAATGTTTTAAATAAAATTGATAGATCATATATCTGAGTAGTTACAAGTGCAAGTTTAAAAGAAATCGTTATAGTCATTTTCAAAAACCTATTTTGTCACGTGGCCCTTCCAGTTAGCCGATTTTCTTCAAATTTGGAATTCTAGCAATGCTGTATATACACAATAATAAAAATATGTATATACACAATTAATATTATATAAGTCATAGAGCCATATATGAATCGATGTAGTATGGGAAACGTTATGTTACTGTTCCCCAAAAACTCTTCAGAAAATCATTTTCTAACAAAGGCTCCAAATAAAAGTGATAGGAATGCATGTAGATAATACACCAAGTTTGAAGAAATTCTTAAGAGCCCGTTTTCGAGGAAATCCGAAAAACTGACAAGAAAAAAGTTTAGTAAAGTCGTATTTCCGGTTGATGGATTTATATCGAAACGCTCGTGTCAGATGCGGTGGTGATTATGGAATATCAAGTGGTACGGTGATGTGTGTGCGTAGACGGAATATCAGATTTGACCTCCCTGCGGACTTTTCGTTTTTGAAATATTTTCTATATGCACACACACACACACACACCATACATACATACATACACACACACAAATACAGTACGCACACACATACAGACCATTTTTTTCATACTCAGGGGCCCCAAAACATGTATTTCCGGTGAAAACCCAATTTGAAAATTTGACACGATCGCATACTTCCTCTTACAGAATTTGAGAAAATAAAAAGTATTTGGCTGCCTGGTCAGAAGTGGACTTTGCGTTCGTATATTATTAAACCAGGGAATGGAGAAATATTAAGATAATAAAAAGTGATATCTATTCTTGCAACTAAGATATATTTTCCAAGGCGACAAAGAGGCGGAGCTCCCTCCCGGGGGTATGGATGCCTAAGGCGCCAGGGGGCAGAGCCCCCTAACTGTTCTGGGTATATAAAAAAGAAAGCTATTTTGTGTCACGTTTTTGTGAAATGAGTTAATATTGCAAATGCGGATAGAGGACGGATTTTCAAGCGGTGTGCATCACTTGACATAGAATTGTCTTAAGAATGTTAAGAGAGGTGAGGGGTTGGGTGCCGATGGAAAAGAGCCCCAGTGAATTGGTTTCCTGGACGGATTTTAAAGGTGATTGCATTATTTGAACATTTTTTTGAGAACGTTAAGAGTGGTGGAAGGGTTTTCTAGAGAATGTTAGGAGTGAATATTAACCATGCAACCCAAATTATCAATTAATTTCAAAATGCAACACATACAAAAATTTATCAAAAAGTAGTATACTCAAAAAGCACCAATCACAAAAAATTCAACCTCTGAATTTGTTTAGGTACCATAAGGTTGTCTGGCAAAAAAGTTTCGGTCAAAATCCTAAGTACTGGACAGTATCATTTTATTAGTTTTGTTTCGTTTTTTGTACTTTTCTCGGTTTAAGTTTGAATAAAACATGCCAATTAGAAGTTGAGAAATGCAGTATGTTTCACACCAGTTCATGTTGTTACTTGCCCCGATTGATACTTCGGTATCTACCTATTATTATAATAAGACATTATGCATTTTTATGTCAAAGTAAGGTATGTTATTACTTACTGTTGTTATATTATTGTGCACAGTTTTATTAGTTGGGAAGGGTACAAAATAATTCAAAGGGTACAAACAAAGAAATTCTGTAAGAACATTATTCGTCATTTATCTTATATTAAAAATTCATATATGTTTTCACAATTTCAAAAAAATTGTTGTAAAGACTAGCTTACCTGATGACAATTTCATTTGCAAACACTGTTTATATAATAATCTTGATTGATTTATGTTCATTTTTGTACACAGGTGTTTGTTGATGCGCTGTCAGGAGAAGCGGAGACAACTTTAGAAGCAGTGGAATAATAATAAACTCTGAGCAATTCTTTATTCCTGTATGATTCCAAATTGCGACAGAGTTTTTCTCTAGCATTTAAAAAAAAAAGTATATATATATATATATATATTATATATAATATATAAATATATGTGTGTGTGTCTCATTAAGAAGCAACCTCCTTCTCTGCATCTCATGACTGCTGTTTTTGTTAATATGTTTCTTTTTGTAAATGTTTTTACATATAAATATATTATAATTGAAAATAACTTCGACACTGTACATCTAGTTACAATAATAAACAAAGAATAAAACAAACAATGAAGCAGTGAGGAGTATAATGCAAAAAGGGTCAACCATTAGCCAGATTTTTTTTTTTATTTGATTCTTACGTTGAAAGAAAGCCAAAATATAACCTTATTTTGTAGAACAGTGGAACATTTTCGTTTATAATCAAAGATGTTCCAAGCTTCATTTCTTTTTTCCGGACACGTAAGGTGTATTTTTATAATGAAAATTGTTACCACATTTTTTTATGATTCAGTGTTTAAATTGTATTTTTTCTTCTTTTACGTTCTTTCATCTAAGAAAAAGGACGTTTAAAATAATATCGCGGGTAATTATATATTTTGTGCAAATCGATGACGCTTGTTACAATTATATATATATTGTTTTTTTTGTCAGATTTGTGTGGAATATCCACATTTCCCTCACCTCTCCCCCATGTGTTATATATGGAATATATATATTTTGTCGCTCTTAAGCTAGGAGCCTGTATCTTAGGGCTTTTTAATTAATTGCCCTAAAAAAAATTGTACAATAAAAATTGAATGTGTATAGTTCTGAAAGCATATCTTTTGCTACTTGTAATTGTATAGTACTATTAATTAATAAAATATAAAACTTATTGTTAATAGAAAAAAAATTGTTTTAATATTTGTTTAAAATAATAATAAGTAATCCCATTTATTAAAATTGTCAACTTTATAATAAGGGAGTATCAAATAATCAAATATGTTACATTTTAATAAATTTATTCAGTTGTTGCCGATTTTAGTTTTTATTTTGTGATTTAATTTATTTGTAGAATATTCCATCACTTATTCATAAAAAAAAAAAAAAAATACTGGTTTACGATTAAAAAATTCTTAAACTCAATTTTTAGGAAAAAAAATATCTTCATGAACGCTCTAAAGGGTACATGTCTAATATTAATCCATTTTATATTGTAACCGGTGTTAATTTAAGTAAAAAAAAATAAAAAAATTAATGTTTACTCTTTACAAAAAAAAAAAAATTAATAAATAGTTGCAGCAAAAATTAAGTTGTCGTTCTTGATGGTTATTCAAGGGGGGGGGAAAAGGTTAAATTTGGAGTAACATATATGTTAATTTGACGGAAAAAAATTAATGACTGCACATTTAAAACTCTTTTATGTTTTTATTATTTATTTACCATATATGTTGTACTGTATTACATTTCAAGGCACATTACCATTATTTTGATATGTAAATTTGAAATCCTTCAAAGTATAACTCCGCGAGAAAATATCGTAGAAAACATTTATATGACAATATTTTTCTTGAATATATTAAAAAAAAAAAAAAAAAAAATTACCCAACTTAAAAACTTATTACATTACTTGAATTATGGTTCGATTTAATATATATTTATTGATGCATCTCATGGCAATTTACAGTATTTTTAAATTGATTATTAAACTACTAATTCTCCAACTGTTTAACACATACAGAGGATAGAGGACATGTTTTATTGAAAAATCAACTGAATACTTGGTGCTGTTAAAAGGTTTACACTAAGAAATTGAAAACTTATTTTTCTGCCAAGTGCAATAATAATAAATTGTATAACTTTTTATTAAAGGAGTATCAAATAATCAAATATTATTTACATTTTAATAAATTTATTCAGTTGTTCTTGATTTTAGTTTTTAAGAATATTTTTGTAGAATACTTCCACTACAAGAGCCAAGTAAGTTTGTAAAGAATGAAATTTGTAGTAAAAGAGATAAGTGAACTTTTAACCACAAGAAAGAGAAAACAAACGGAATTATATAAACTCAGTAGTGAACAAAGTAATTTTTTTTTTTTAAACTTTTTAATTAGTTTGCTAATCGCGGCATCTAGACTAAAATAGCCGGTACTAAAAATTTAACACTAACACATACCACTTTAAACGTTATAAAATATTATTAAATATTAATATAATGTTACAACATACTTTTTCCATTTTCAATAAAATACAATTTTACATTGCGAGTAAAGTGATTTTTTATAGTTCTCATTCATGGCTTGAACTGGAGGTGTAATGTGCCACCTTTACTCACTAGTCAAATAACTTATTTAATAACAAATACTCATTAGCATAATATGGTAATATAATAAATAGTTAGGTAATTTTTTTTTTTTTTATCCCACTTAAAAAGAAATTTATTCCTAGCAATATTGTATAGTATTTATGTACGTTTATATTGTCATCTAAATGTATCAAATCATTTTCATGTGGATAAATAATGGCCCCTTATAATAAAACAAGCTTTACAAATATTTAAATAACCAACTATTCTTTTCTCTGAACAAACAAAGAACATTAAGAAGATATACATGTATATACTTATAAATAAATATTAAATATAAAAAATCCAAAAACAAAACTATAAGAATCCTAATTTATTATTATTATTACTTTTTCCTTTTTTTTTTTTCTTTTTTTTTAATGTGTTAAATTTATGTACCTGAATTTTGGACACTTTATTTTACTGTATGCTTGTCAATTATTAAAAAGATGATTTTTAAAAAAAAAACTTGTTTCTTATTGTTTCAGTTATATTATAAATTTTATAACAATTTTTTTGTTGTTTCATTACAAAAATTCAATTGAATCAAAAATCACTCATACCTGCTATTTTGTTGGTTTATACTTTTTTTTCTTTTTTGGTAAAATGGTTAAAATTTTTACGCTGCATTAAATTTTTAAAGAAATCCTACATACTTTATAATTGATAATGTGTCTTTTAAAACAACATATGTAAAATTTATTTAGTATTTACTTGCATTTTATATGGCTTATATAATGAACTAAACTATATAGAAAGTAGTAAAGAACAAAAAATATAAATGGTAAAAAAAAATTAAAAAAAAACAGCATTGTAAAAAATCATTTTATACATTGTAAAGAATATTCTGCAGAAAATTAAAAATTCTTTATTCTTTATTTTTCATTTACTTTATTTAAATAGTGATGTTATTAATAGAAAACTAATTTTTATATATATATATATATGTACTAAATAATATAAAAACTACTATTCTGGTATGATTTTATTTAAAATAAACACTTTAATTCCAAGATATTTATAAATTAAAATAATATCAACTCCCTTAAGCAAGTTTAATATTTATTTAAAACTAATTGTGTATATTTGTACATAAGACAGTTTATTGTTTTTCTTTATTTTATTTTATTTATTCTCTTTTTTTTCATATTTTGTGCTCATAATTCTGTGATGATGGTACATTGTAATGACAGATATTTTTTTATGTGCCCCCCCAACAATTTCAAATAAAAATAATTATTACAGCAATAATAAATGTTCTATCTGTTGTGAATATTTATAAAAATTCCTTTAAATATATTTGAAAAGAAAATGAATTCTTTTATTATTTATTAATAAATATAAATATAATAAATTTAAATAATAATAATATTTTCAGGTTATAAATAATAAAAAATAATAATAAATGACATACTCCTTTTTGAAGTGATAATATTAAACTAAAAATATGAGCACGCATTTTTTAATTTTTTTTGTTTCCAATTTCAATAAAACTTTTTTTTGTACAATTTGTTCTTAATTTATTTGTTTTTATTTATTTTGCTAATTGTGCTGTATATCCTGCAAGTAAATACATATCTAATTATATTTTTGTATGTAAAGCTTTCTTTAAAAAAAAAACAAAAAACACCCTTAATGCTTTTTTCGTTAAAACTTTTTTTTAAAAACCAAAGTGAATATATTGTGTAAATATGTTGATATTTATATAAATATATAAGATATAAATACATACAATATGAACGGGCAACTCTGTTTAAATGGCCTAATTGTAATAGAAATGATTTATTCATTAAAAATTATATAGCCAAAATAAACTATTTACAAAAATTTTTTTCCTTCTTTTATTTTACTATAAGGGCACAAAGAAACGTGAAAAAGGACACAAGCGCAGAGACGAAGAAAACCCAAATAATGGTTTTTGAAGAAGGACTCCCAGATTAGACAGAGACCAGCTCCTTCAAAAAAGTCGTGCCTGAATCGCTTTCGGACCGATTTTTCTCTGCCCCTGATCAAATACTGAGAATTTTGCCTAGGCTTCTGTTTCGACTTCTATGCACTTAGTTCCTATTTTTTGTTGATCTGTCTAGAGAAAGGCAAGCCCAAACACATTCTTTGGTCAGGCATTCTACTTTTTGCTGCCGCAAGTCAAACTGATTGCAAATAGAGAGATAAATGGAGATGTCCAATGCAGCCATGGCCTATAAAAGTGGCGCTACATGACAAGAAACATAGAATAAAATTACTCCCTTTCTCAAGTTGACACATTTTTGAGTAATTTTTAATAATTGCTTAGTAAAAAGTCTAAACGCTTTATCTCCCCAGATAATTTATAATACTTTACTTAAAATACATATTTTCTGGCTTTCAATAGAGGAGAAAATAAATTAGTACGAACTTATCTGATATATTTAGTACGAACTTATCTGATATATTTATTAAATCAAATTAATTTAAAGGTTTTGTATCCCAAAATTGTAAAAATAAATTTACTACAACGGGCTATTTCAGCTTTTAAGAACTTGTATGCGCGGCAGCAAAAGTGGTTGTATATGAACAGGCCTTAAATTGAAGATTTCACCAAGATCTCTAAAGGACTGCAAAAAATGATTACGTCTAGCTCGTTTCATTTTTTTTATAAAGAATATAAAGGAGTAGAAAGAGAGCCGGAATAGCAGAACGAGAACATGGTGATTTACAGAGTGGTTTGCGGAAAGGAAGATTGACGACAGACCATATCTTCACAATGAGAGTAGTGATGGAGAAGGTTTATGAGTACGTCTGGATTTTCATCAACTGTATGTTGACTTCAAGATAGCTATGATACGGTCGCTCGGATAGGTCTAAAAGCATTAAAAATGCTTAGAAAGATAAGGTGGCAAAAGAAGCGGCGGTTCAGGGTGAATTTCCTCAGAATTCGCAATGAACGTAGGTTTAATGAATGTGTGCCGACCCTGTGTCCCTGATCCTTTTTAATTTGGTGTTGGAGACTGTAATGCGAAAGTGCACAGTTAAACCCAGAGGCGGTATTAATAATAGGATGTTTTATTTTCTGGCATACGCAGACTATGTGGTCCGAGGTTGCAGGCAGTACTTGAGGAGGCTTTTGTGAAGTTCGAAGATAGAGCTGCAATTTATGGGCTCAGATTAATGAGAGGAAGACGACGTACGAGGTCACAACCCGTCGTCGAGAGTATTTGGGGAAAGCTGCGGATCAGCTTCGGTTTCAGGGAGTGGGAGAGGTATCAAGGAGCTACCTACCCTCACTAGTAAGAACGAAGTTAGCAGAGATAAAGATAATCGAATAGCGACCGGAAATAGGAGTCTGGGAGCGTTGAGACCGACGTTCTGTAACAGAACCCTGGCAACCCTAGAAAAGTTATTAATTTATAAGACAGTCCTAAGACGGTTGAGATGTACGGCTTGGAGACGTGGACGTTGAGATAGGCAGATGAATAATAGTGAACCACTGGGAAAGGAAAGTGCTGAGAGGAAGTATAGGGACAAGTGGGCTAAAATTGAAAATGTTGATATCGAAATAACGCGGAGTCAAGAGGGATTTATGGTACGTGAAAAAGAAATTATGTCGGTAGTCAGGCAGGGTAGGTTGCAAGGTTGGGACATGTGTAGACTGAGGGCGGATGGAACCACGCAGGGTACTAAAGGGACATCCCGGAAGTAGTAGGCTGAGGAGGCAACCTAGATTGCGTTGGATGTGCAATGTGGAAGAAGATCTGTAGCAATTAAACATAAAGCAGTGGAGAAGAGGGCTACAGATCAGGAGGCTTGAGGGCAAGGATTGATCATCGAAACCAAGGTCTTACTTGGACCGGAGAGCCATAGTTGAATTGCATAAAGAACTATTATACTTTTTTAAGATTTTTACGGAGCATCAATATTTTTGCTAAAATGCTTAGTGATTAATGGGGAGCTATTATATACGTATGTCCATCTGAAATCGGTGGCTAATTTGGAGAGAAATACTTTACAGCATAAACTTTTTGTACCTTTCTACTTTGTCCTAGCAAGCGTACTCTCTTGTTGCTTTCTCATTCATGAAAAGATGTTCAGTAAAGTGCCGGTATCGTCGGTAAGTATTCAGAAACTGAAGAAAGAGAGGTTTCGTATATTTTCAAAGGGGAATTGTTGTCTGAACGATTCATTTACCATCTTGCAAAAGTTGTAGACATATTATTTTTTTAGGATACTCATCAAGTTAGAAACTTTATTTTACTATCTTAGAAGTGTAAATTGAGTGTTTCGTAACTGCTTTCAATCACTTTTTTCGTAATCAATCAATATAAAAAGACAATGTCTTTGACAAACGGAGGCAGTATGATTCCTATGGATTTAGATACGATGACGAAGTTATTATGTTCATATGCGGTAGACAATTGGAGGATTGGAAGAGCGTGAGCTCTGTAAGGGTTTTTGGTTTTGATGTTCTTTCTCTAGGTTCGAGAAGGATGTAGATTGTTGTAGGGGATTATTGCACTGCGACCTGAAAGATCTATTGTGCCTCCGCGAGCCTTCTCAGTGCACTGCCGGCCTTAAGCTAAGAGCAGCATGCTGGAACCTGGAACCTACGCGTTGGTAGTCTAAGATAATCCCGTCCTTCTCCCTTACGCCAATTAACTAGGGAAGGAGATCCTATTGTATACTGTGTTTGTACTTATCTGTTAAGAGTAGAGTGTATGTAGTTTAAGTGAATTGTGTACTGTTTTGATGAAGTGCATGGAGTACTGAGCTGTGGTAACCCGTGGGATCGCTACTCCCCAAATAACTGCATGCAACAGATACCCCTTGCTGGCGTTCGAGAAGGATATTCTTACTACTTTGATTGGGATGATCCTAGAAAGTCTCCCGTGCGCCTTTATGAATTTTATTCTCGACAGTGATCTCGAGTTTTTTTCTCAGAGCCTCTTAAATGAATAGATAATGATAAGAGAAATTTAATTTAATTTTTTTATTTAAGAAATCCAATATTTCTACTGATTGTAAGAGACATTGCGATAACAACCTTTCAGATCAGAAAATATTGTACTTATTAAAGTAAAATATATTAAACAGTAAACAATCCCTCTGACTTAATGTGATAAACCTCTCTCCTCAGTTGAATAGTCATGATTCAAGATGTCAATAATGTTTATAGCTACCACTTTGAAATATTTTTAATTTGACCTAAACTCGGGACCCCTTTGAAGTATTTTTTTCATTGAAAATAAAACGAATTTATTTTTCTTAATTATCATATGATCATAGATAGCTTTTTCTTTTGCATTACAATAAAAACATGTTAATCAATATTTCTTGTGCGAGGTCAAATAAGTAGACAAACGACTGCAGTTACGTTAGCATTTTACAAAAGGCTGAGAAGACTAACGTAGTAACTGACAACCGCATTCCGATGAGACTACTAACAAATATTAGATCCTGATTGGATGAATGGGACTTATATTGAGAGACCAGAAAGTAATGTATATTCATTTGTCATTTATCAGCTCATTGTGTACTTCAAAATCGTGCCAAAGACATTTTAAGGTTAGAGTGACTTGTTTATTCGTAACTAATTAAATCTTAAATAATTAAATCAATTTATGGTGAAATGGCCAGCCGAATAACAGGAGAGATACATCCGGTAATGTAATATGCTTTTAGAGTTTCACAAGAGTAGTACCGCAACAGTTGCTACCAAAAACATATGCGATGTTTATCCAAGTACATTACATTCGTAAATGCCAAAGGTATTTCTAAGTTTAAATCCGGTAATTTTGATCTTTTCGACTCGTATTGATAACACCAACAGCTTTAGGCAATGATATGTTAAGGGCGGAAGTGAAAAACTATCAAACACTCTTAACCAACCTCGGTCGACTATCCAAGAACATTTGCAGCAGATTGGTAAAGTAAGCAGAGCAAGGTGTTGGGTCCCGCAAAATCTGACCGAAGATAACCGGTCCACCACATGCAACTTATTGCTTCAGCGACACAATGCACAAGCGTTTTTTGATCGCTTGATCAATGGAGATGAAAAAGGGTTCTCTATGATAACGCAAAAGGCAGTGGCTCTCTCCGAATGAATCACCTCGAAGTACAGCTAAACCAGGTTTACACCCCAAAAAGGCGCTTGGAGTATTTGCGGGGTCGATCATTTTGAAGTGCTGAAACCTGAACAACTGTGAATTCAGACCTTTATTGTGAATAATTAGATCGAGTAAATCAGTTTTTAATTGAAAAGTGCCCAGCGATTGTCAACAGAAAAGGCGTTATTGTGCAACACGATAATGCAAGACCGCACTGCGCAAGACGATCCCTGAAAAAATTAGTGAATTGGGATGGGAGGTAGAGCCTCACTCACCAAACTCGACCGATATTGTGTCTTCGAATTCCATTTATTCCGATCGCTGAAACATTTTCTAAATGGCAAAAAAATTGAAAATTTGGATGATGTCCAAAATGCCATCTCCAAATATTTTGCCAAAAACCAATTGGTTTTTATCGATCCGGCATTGAAAGTTTGCACTCTAAATGGAAAAAGATTGTTGATACCGAGAGTGATTACATCATTGACTAAAAATCAAACTTGTTAAAAATTTATCTGTTTGAATTTAATGTAAAAAAACGACATTACTTCCCCCTCCCCCATAGAAACTTAACAGGAACTCAAACTGCAAAGAATAGGAACGATGAGAACAAGAGAAATCTGTTTTGTTAGATTAGACTGAAAGACGCTTATTGATCAGTTTCGGCCTACTGAGTGAATTCCTTATTCAGGGCGTGGAAATGAAAGTATCATATTTATAAAAGTTTTTGAATTTGAAATTGAATCAACACGTTTTAATGAGAGATAATATTGTACGTAATGTGCTTTTGTAATATATTCAATTAGGTCATTAAATTTAAATTTAGATAATATTGTTCTATATTTTTAATGCTGATTCTGTTTGATTTATATTTTTTATTGAGGTAGTTGATAATTGAGCATCAACACATAGTCGTGGATGAAGTGGATATAGGGAGTTTTGTTGGCATGTCCGAAACAGGACCAGAATCCATCTGGACTGATGAACTCAAGTAAAGTTTCAGACACATTAGGTTAAAATGGCCATATCCTCTGATGTACCATACATTGTGAAGGATGTATGGTCAGGTTCGGGAAAAGAGACTTTCGTGGAATCGGTATTGTCCTGTGAAGTAATTAAAGAGATCATCTCCACGAACCGATCCCATAAGGTTTGACATGTTGAATGGTTTTGTAGGATGTCTAAAGATATTTGTTTGAGTAGAATTGGAAGTTCCGTGGGATTCAGTATCTGAGTCTTCAGTTATGTAATGAATAATGCCAGATTTGCAGGTTCTGCCAAAGTTTGAGCGTTTTGAAAGCAATTGTCACAAACACTATTACTATCCTGTACTTCTGTATCTGACATGCTCTGTAAATACAAACAAGCATTTTTTTAATAACTGGTAATCAATAAACTCAAGAGCCAATTTTCAAATAAAATGTGTTTGTACTTACCAACATAGAAGTTGAACGAGAGAACGAGAGAGCACTATTTACAATCACTGAAAGAACTGTACGATGTACTAAGACTTTCGATCAGTTTACATACTCCTTTACTGCGACGACGATATGAGTTCAATGCGAACAGCTATTGATAGAGTAATCAAGTAAACACGTTACATACCCTATGCGCGACGACACCTTCCACTAATATCAAATATAGGCTTACGCTAATTGATAGTGCTTCGATGCGATAAGAAAAGTATAGACGAAAAAACAAAGCGCAACATTAGAGAGATTTACATTTGGAAGATGAATAAGGCACGAGGGAGAAAGTATAATCTATTTTATTCCAGATTTACGTAATAAAATACAGATGTGGATTTTGATTAGGGTGGAGAAACGATTCGAGACCAAATTATCATTGGGGTAAATAGGGCGGATTGGCATCTACTTCAATTATTTCCTGATAATTCTCATAGTTTAGCAGATGTGGAAACATCAGTACTTATTTTAGAAAGGGCAACTTCTGAACAGCAAGCATTGTAGGCCATCAGGCACCGAGAAGATGCTGCTGCTTTCCAGGTACGAAATAATCTGGAACCCCGGGAACAGAACAAAAACAATTGACTATAATACGTGGCTGCCATTGCTTCACATGTCACATGAGGAATGAAATGTCCGGCGTTCGGTAAGTTGTTTAATTTATGCAAAACTGTTGGGTATTTTTCACAAGAATGTTTCAGATCAGGTAAGGTCTCAATCCAACACGATATGCAGAGATGTAAACGGCAGGAGAAGGAAGGCTGTTTCCGACGTCTACCGATACAGAGTCATTAGTGAAAACAGATAGACAGAAGTGCCAGAGTTATATAAAAAGTAAGTAATAATAATCACAAAATTTGTGTGTTACATGACTCGGGGGCTTCATTGTCGTTTATAGGAAGGGATACTTGGCATACAATTAGTAAACCACCGTTACGGTATGTCAATAACCTGGCAGCATATACAGGAATTGAAATTAAAACGTTAGGGCAGACAGCGATGTGTAGAGGCCTTTATTAAAAGATTGAAACTTCCGCTAGTAGTGACTGAGGAGGAAGATACGCCCCTGTTAGGATTCAATTAGGTACTTAAATTTAAACTACCCCTGCCAAAAGTGCAAAAGTTTGTAAATTGCGGTGGCGACGGTGGGAAGTGGCCAATCAATTGCACACACTTTTAAAACAATAACCTTTTATTTAGTAAGATAACCGCTACAATTCAGGCCATAAGGCAGTGAGATAAAGAATGAAGACCAGCCGAGTTGCAAAGCTAGACCATTCACGAATTTACACACCAATGATTGTGAACCGACCACATCAATGATTAGACTATGTGGATCAAATAAAACTTAACTTATCCCAGGTAGCTTCCAACAAAATTGCAAGATGGGACCTCAATTAAGTACACACACTTACAAGATAGAATATCAACTGGAAAAGATAATGTTTTAGCTGACACTATCTCGCATTCGCCTCTTAGGATACCTAGACTAACAGATATAGATAATAGATAATGATTATGGTGTAAAACTTCTAAAAATTCAGACAGAGGCACCTCCGTGACGAAGAAAGAACTGATACAATAAACGTAGACGGATGCAACACTTAGCAGTAGTCGGATATTTGCAGTTATGATTAGCCAAGAAAAGCTGCAATTCGGGAACAACTTCACACGTTTTATGAAAAATGAGATCAGCTATCATACGAAGACAAATTACTATTATGGAGTTGTTTTTTTCTTTTTCCCAGCTCCAGTAGCCCTGCAGCTGAGGAGTGGAAGAATTGTAATTCCAACGGCCCGCAGAAAACGAATTCTTCAAGTCCTATATGATAGTCATCTTGGGATATCCAGCATAAGGACAACAATGTGTTTGCTTCTTTGGTAACCAAGGTTTAACAAGGATATTGAAATTTTTGTGAAAGCCTAGATTAACTTCAGGAAAATCTAGATTAAGTTCCGGAGTGCCCTTTACTCTCTTGGCAAATACCAGAAGAACCCTGGAGCCGCGTACATATTGATTGAGTAGGCCTATTAGAAAATAATAATTGGCTGGTAGTGGTTGATGCAAATAGCAAATGGGTTGAAATAATTCGCAAGAAAATTATCACAAGCGAAAGAACCATCACTTCACTACGAGAGGTTTTTGATCGCATACTGTAGTCACTGATAAAGGACCCCAATTCACGTCAAAAGAGTTCATCAGTTTTTATCTAACAACTCAACCACATAACTTCGCTCCATGCCACCCAAAGACAAATGGCTTGATGAACGGATAATACAAACTTTTAAACAACGCTTGAGTGCGTCTAGAAAAGACTGGTTAAAGATGAATGTTCCACTGCAAAAGTATTTATTACAATACAGAACATCCGTGCATAGGACTGCAGGGCGTTCGCCAGATAAAGCTAAAATCGGAAGACCATTGTAAACGAGCCACATTTCTGAAAGCAGAACGAAAAGGAGATCTTGATGGTGCATTAGCCAAACAGAAACTATATCATAATCGGAAATCAGCAGAGAGGCATTTCACTGAAGGTCAAAAAGGTCCAAGATAGAGGCTATTCGAAAGAAAAAGTTATAAAGAGGACGGGTGTATCTTCCTATCTAACAGAGATGGATGGCTTGATAAAAAGAAAATATGGAGATGAATTGCGAAAACCAGAGCCAGAAAATCAGAGAGGAGAGGGCAAGGCATAGATTCGAGGTATACTGAAGAAGTCTTCTTAGGAGGGGAGAAAATATTGGGACTCAATTGAAATATATTTATTGAAATTTATTTTCTTAATTATCATATGATCCATATGATCATATATAGTTTTCGCTGATATTAAAATAAAACACGATTATGAACTTTTTCTTGTGCACCATTGCAAATTCTTAAATAGCTCAAATTTTGTCTCTTCTGTAAAGTCTCTCCAGCGACTGTTCGATTGTTCATCGCGATATTCTGTGTTTTTGTTCAGTGATGCTTGTTGCTATTTTAAGTAACAAATACTTTTAAAAGTAATAATATGCGAAGAGGACGTTTTATAATTCAAAGGGGATTTTTTTTTTTATTTAAGGCCCATTGCATCTATGGTCATTGGCGCCAGCAGCCTTCTCAGTGCACTGCTGGCCTTCAGACAGTATCCATCAACATACAGAGGGTTGTTGAGGTTCCTAAGAATAAAAAAATCTAACGGCAGCACAGCTGGGCTCGAACCAGACCTCCGCATGGGAGTCCAGTGCGCTAACCACAGAGCTAATCCCCTCCCTTCGAAGGGGAATTGCTAGTATTTTTCTAAGCGATGGAATATCTAATCAGCATTGCTCTAAATAAGATCGCTTTAATTGGAGAATATGTGAAGAGATGATCTTATATACTGTTCTATCTTCAAAAGTGTTTCAAGCACTAGAGGTGCAGCATTGGCTAGCATGTAGAGAAGCAAGTATCTGTTTCCATTTTTGGAACAACTTTTGTTATCAATCAACCAGTTTAATTAAAAGATTAACTTTTAACTAAAACGACTTGGGACCAAAAATCGAAAACCTATCTAATAAACGCGTCAACTCCTTCTATCTCAGAAAGAGCACTTTCATTCAACTTAAGCGAAAGCGTGTTGAACTTCATTTAATTTACAGAACTATACGCTCTTATTCGAGGTGTGTCTATGTGCACCCGAATTGATTTATTTGATACGAGTTGGATATTTTCATTTTCACAATATATCTTTTACCTGCTAAATTGATATAGCAATTTTGCTTTAATATCGAAATGGAATTGTTCATTTTGTACTTTTCCCTGGCCTAAACAAATGAAATGATAATGTACAAAAATGTTTTAATTTAAATTGGCCGCCATTGTACCAAATATACTGTTCGAGATTAGGTCATTATATTATCGTATGGAAAGTATAATAATATATGAGTTAAAAACAAGTTTGTAATATTATTTACAACTGCACTGAAGCTGTTAATAGGTTTTTTTATATTAAAAATATTTAAAATATCAAGTTACCCTTAACGGTTCCTGTTCTTTATAGAACGAACACAACAGCCTTGTTCTTGAGTTGCGCCACTTTGCTCATTCTTTCATCGCCATTTTGTTGGGCAGTGCTGGCAACTTAGGCTTAATATTCTCGTTTTAAGTATTTGTGGGAAGTTATAGTGATTATGCTTAGTTTGTTTTTAATGATAGATAATTACTTTGGTTTTGAAAATGAAGTACATGAAGTTGTGATTACATTCACTTGAAAATACCTGTATTCGGGTGAGCCCTGAGCTTGAAGTATTGTGCAAGGTTTAGAAGTCTACTGATACAAAATAAAACCTACCTTCATTTGATTTAAGCTTCAAGTAAGTAGTTGTAATGGATGTAACAAGGTATTAGCGTTTCGCTACACATACTTTGCTTATTTCAATGTATAACAAAGGTGAATTAACCTTCCTACTAGCAATCCGAAAGGAAAATTCTAGTTGGTTAGGTTGTCAACAAAAGACTCGACCACACAAAAAATTTCCCTTCAAAAAGCCACTACTTAAAAAAAAATTGTTTTACAGGTGAATGCTTCAACCAGAATGACGGCAGATTCGCTGACAGAAAAAGGGAGCATTGTGTGTTTAATATGCAATGCAAGTGTTGGCGTTTCCACAAGGAACAGTTGTCCAATTTTTCAATACAATGTAACCTCCTCTGAACAGCCTGTTGCCAATATTCTTAGTGTTATACTAGGGCAAGAAGTGAGAAAAGAGTTAGTTCATAGTGAAATTATATGTAAAAAATGTTACAAGCTATGTAACGAAGTAGACGAATTGCAAGAGCGTCTTACAGAGATCAAAATGGAACTGAACAACTATTATCAGAGAACCCTCAGGTAATAATACATTTTATATACATTTGAGGAAAAAAAAAATGCAAATACCGGTTATTGGTAAATGTCAGAATTATTTCTTTCCGTCCGAATACTTTGCTCCAGCCAGAGTAGCTTGTAAAGGATTTAAACGTAAACCTCCGTAGTGACACGAGATTTTGCATTCATAAAAATCAGTCAGAAAGTAGATTTTCATGTGATTTTTTGTTAATTTTCAAATGTGTATTGACTAATTTGATAGCAGTGTGTTACAATTTGCTCACCCGTTCTGTGTTTATACATATCTTTATAAATGATTGCAAATAAATTTTTGCCTCTTACGCCTTCTTAAATGTTATGGATTATTTACCTTCATTTGAGTGAAGTGAAATGTTTAATATTTAAATTTGGCCTGTAATTTTCTTATCCCTAACACAAAAAGTTGGGTTTTTTCAATTTTTGTTATTGTTATCCCGAGACAAATCAAATATTACTATTAATTCGACAACTTAGATGAAAGTGAATACCGACTCCAACTTCTCTGAGATATTGAATGAATATTTGGATCGCAATGTTGCCAGATTTGTACCTTTCCGATTTCAGCTTCCTTTTCTAAACCAACCTGTTTATGTAGTTTGGGGTAAACAGCGTAAATGTTATCAGTTTAAGAGTATTCCGTTGAAGGCTTTTTTTCGTACTATTTCCAAATATTTGATATCCGATCGTAAACATAAAAAGAGCTGTATTTTCTATTTGTCCTTCTTTAACTAGGTTTGGTTATCTTATTTCGCTAAAACATCAACATCAATAAAACTTAACGGACGCAACGCATTGGTTCAATGAATCAGTCTTCTTAATCGTATCTTCGAAAGTGATTTCAGTAAGAGTTTGATTTGTAATTTGCACTTTTAATATCGTTGGATAATTTCATAGTTTCGTACTGTTAGTTATAGGTCTAGCAGTCTATTTGCTTACTGGTTTGTATTTTTATAAGTCGTCTCCAAATAAGTAGAGACTGCATCTTGTAAGCATCTCTGATGATTAAAGTGTGAATATGTAGAGTGGCCACTGTGCAACAGAGATTTTAAAATAGTCTGGGGAGTAAACCATAATAATTGCTTAAATTACTAATCAGCAAGTCTTATGTTGGATGTCAGTGGAAATTGTCAGACCCTGAAGAAATGGCCAGAGATAGGAAGGTATTCCATAGGGTGGTTAAATCATTTATTGCCAACAATATAAAATTTTATTTTTGATCACACTAGCACATGGCTTATTCGGGAGAGCATATACAAATTTTTTTCAAGGTGCTGCTTTAAAAGTTAAGTTTATCATTAGTCTTAACTCCAACATGGAAGGAAAATATTATAATTTACTTTGTGTATAACTTTCATCGATTTTTGCCTAGTATATATCTATATTACGTACTTCATTTAGAAGTTCTTGATCATTACGTGGATTTGTTTATGTTGCCTAATTGATATGAAGTGAAATAATTTAGTATTAAAAAAAAACTCTACAATACATGTATCTTTAACTCATTACCTGCGGTAGTTGATCTCACTGTTAGGACTGAATTTTCTATTCTATCAATTAAACGATGATACCCTGCTTTCTTTCACTGCTTTTTGGAAGGAGGAAGAAAAGTATACATTTTCTGTTGCTTTGTATAATATTAACTGATGCATTGTATCTTTTCCAGAAAAATGGAGGGAGGTCAAGATGAAGATTTAGATACTTCTTCATCACGTGTGTTTATAATTCCTAAGGCGCATGGTACTAGGAGACCCGGACGTCCCCGAAAAAATCCTGAACCAATATTGACAAAAGAAGATTCAAAATATCCGGAAGAAAATGGGGCTCTCGTATGTTTTTATCTATTGTTTTTCCTTCCTTTTTTTTCAGTACCTATATATGACAATAACAATGAGCGGATATTATAATCTACCAGTTTTTATTACTTCA
Organism: Triatoma infestans; assembly: GCA_011037195.1. Classification (NCBI taxonomy): domain Eukaryota; kingdom Metazoa; phylum Arthropoda; class Insecta; order Hemiptera; family Reduviidae; genus Triatoma; species Triatoma infestans. The sequence continues at coordinate 61,840 of JAAEAF010003567.1, forward strand.
AAAGATTCATAGAATACCTTTAGCTAAAGAGTTGCTACTTTTAGGAAATGGAGGAGACGATAGTGGAAGATGATGAAGATGAAGATGAGGATGACAGAGGGATAGGTATGGATGATGAGAATGATCTTGATTACGTACCTAATCCATCTTCTTTAGGAGTTAAAAGAAGTGGAGAAAACCTTAGAAAAGTACAACAAGCATTATTAGCCGCTTCCGGTCAATCAGCTGGTGATGTTCAGATTAAACTTGAAGTGATTGATGAAGGAGATGATGGCGACCAAATACTTGACAGAGATGGCTTACCAAAGAAGAAATCTCTTACTAAGAAGAAAGAACCTGATGTGCCAAATATTATTCCTAGAATGGTATACAAATTTGTACTATAGTAATAAAGCTAGTTTCCATGTCTTTTAATATCTAGATACTTAAAACTGGCTTTCTGAAATCAATGTCATTCCTTTTCTCCGCATAGATTTTCTACGATTTTAATTCAGAGTCATTTCTTAAGATTCTAATTACCAATTAGTATCTTTTACCAAGCTAGGATCTATCGAATAGAGAGTGCACTCATTGCATCACAGCTGTTAACACGTTCCTATGTAATGTTGGAATACAATTTACTTTTGAAGTAAAGGTAGTCTCTTGTGGTTTCATCTATATTTAGTTTGATTATGAACATAAAAATTTATCATACTGAACTTCCTTGCCGGCGTCTCTCCAGCTTCCCAACGCGCACTATTTAGGTATCCGTTCAACTTATGATATTCAAATATATTGATATCATCAAAATATGCTGACTTATTCATCCTATACTAACAATCCTGTCAGTTTTGGTAAAAGAAATGTTGACAATTAAATTTTGAAGTTATATTATTTTGTAAGATTTCTTCCTAATTCCAGTGTTATAGAAGATAATTAGACTTTGTTATTAGATAACAAGGATTATATGACAAACAATCCTTTTTTTAAATAAAAATTTTATTTAAAAGTGCATGTGTTTGTGTTTATATATTTATGGAAGTATTATTAAGTCCAAAAATAAAAACCAATCAAAATTGAAATGATAATTAGACAAATTTCTTCTGAGCGGAAGGTAGAAATTAAAAGATACCCAAGTCTTTAAGTGAAGTACCCAACAATAAGTAGGTGATATTTAAAGTGGCAAACTCTCACTAATATAATGATTAAACTCGACTTTCGAAGTGTATTACGGTATTTACTATTTCATAAATTAGTTCTGTGACCGTACTTTAATTTGATCATATAGTTTCTTTCACTAGGGCCGGGTTTGATATAGTGGTTATGAGTATAGACTTGTAATTGGGAGGTCCCTAGTACGAGGCCCGCGTTATAACTGCTTAAGTTTATATTAGTCAAAAACATTTCAGTAGTATAGTATGTGCTTCCGACCCCGTCCACGAAACCTAATTTGGTAGTTGGATGTTAAGCCTGCCTGAAAAAATAGTCATACTTTACTAGTTACTTTCACGCTTTCTTTTCAATAGCTTTTTCGTTAATTTTTTTAATAATTATAATTTATTTATAATTATAAATGTTTTGTAGATAGTAAGTCGAAATGGAAAGGTATACACATGTTTATTATGTTCGGCTGAAGAGAAGGTGCAAGGCGATGCAAAAGCCATTATTACACACATGAGAGAAACACATAACATTCGTCTCTATATATGCGACATGTGTGGTATGGAATTCTTGAAAAGGACTGAATTATCAGCACACTTTGATCAACATGTTGCCACTGAGGAAGGTGATTTCCAGTGTGATGTTTGTAATCGTGTTTTTAACAATCTTCGTCTGTTCAGAGTACATAAAAGGATGCATCAACCACAACCTAAGAATCATATTTGTGAAATATGTGGCAAGGGTTTCTTGTAAGTATTTCTCAAATTAAATTTGAATAATTTTCTCAGATTTCGTTTCATTCGAATTCGTTATATTTTATAATTAGTGAATCCACTCAATAACCTTCATCTTGTTCGGCTTTTACCAAAAGAATATTATCTATTGTAGATCTCGAAATACATTAGAAGAACATATGAATGTGCATACAGGTACTCGACCATATAAATGCAATGATTGTGGCAAAGACTTTGCATCTAAATATTCAGCCCGAGCTCATGAAAAAACTCATACAGAACGGCCGAGACCATATAAGTGTTCGCAGTGCAATAAGTCATTTATTACTGAACAAAATCTCTTACAGCATGAAAGAACTCATGTTGCTGTTAGGAGTTATTCATGTCAAGTTTGTGGTAAAATTTTTTTTAGATTATTTTTAAATTTAATATTATTTATAATATACTCAATTATATTAGCAGAGAATCATTTTGGGTCATTGACCGGCTTTGGATATTCACTCAAATTCAAAATGCATTGATAAACAGTATCTTGACATGACAATATAGCGCGCACAAGCAAAGTCAAAGTTCACGTGTACCATTGATTGGCAATTTATTGACATTTTCTATACATTTCAGCTAAACAATCCTGAACAGTTCATCTAACCCTGTACAATACAAAATGCTTCATCCAGTCCATGTTATTCATTTGCTAATTACTTTTATTAAATATTGTAAAATGGGTGTTGAGGTTTGGTCACGAAAAAACCATCACATCGCAAGTAATGGTATGTCACAAGTTAAACTATAGATTTTTTAAGAAATTCAAAAAGAAAAATTTTTACCCTGAAAAAGGCAATGAGTTTAACGAAACGTCGGTGAAAATTTGAAAAAAGAGTTTTTTTGAGGCCGAGCAGTCGTAACGAACATCAAAACTTATATTAAACTTATTTATTAATTAAGTGCACTACGCTCTTGAAAGAAATAGGGTGTTCCGGCGGCGTACTGCCGGCTCCGTACAATATTCTTCGTCGCAGAAAACACTGTCCGTCACTGAGTGAGGTGTAGAGATTCACGGAAAGAAAAATCCAAGGCAGATAACTGGATTCGAACTCGGGACCCTCCGCAAACAAATCCAGCGTGCTATCACTGAGCTAACCCCATCCCTAAACTTTGTTTTTAAATTGTTTATAATTATTTTTTAATTTCACAATTTATTATGAGTGTAAAGTAATTAAATAAGGCCTATTTTTTCATTTAAGCTTTACATCTAACTATAAATATATTAGATATCCTGGAAGGAGGCATATAGCAAATGCACTTATTTATAATACTCAACTAAAATCCAAAGCCTATGCAAGGAATCGAACCCACTGCTGCCTCTGTTTTGCTGTCCGTTCTTCTTAAACGATTCACCTATTTATTATGACAATTCAATTAATTATTTTACCATTTTAAATTTAATTTATTAAACCAGAGAAGAAGCACTGCATTTGAATTTTCAAGAACATATTCTTCTATTTTTTGCTCTTTTAAAATGAATAAACGTTGCTTGTGCGGATATGCCATTCTCTGTTTATCAAGTTCTCTTCAAGGTTGACGAACATTCGAAACCAGTCGATGACAGTAAAATGAAGCGAGCTATGAAGAAAAAAACTGTCTTGATGTTTTTGATTCTGCAGCCCACACCCCTTTTTTCTTTTGCTAACAATATGACGCATATGTTATTTTGTTTAGGAAAATCTTTTAGTTCAGGCCGAAATTTGGAAGTACATTGCGTAGTACATACTGGATATAAGCCATTTATTTGTAGAATGTGTGGAAAAGCATTTGCTAGGAAGGCTGAAATTAGAGACCATGAGAGAACTCATACCGGTGAAAAGCCTTATCAATGTGAATTTTGTGGAGCCACGTTTGGGTTAGTAATTAATCGGCCTCCACTATACATTAGCTTAATAAACTATGGAAAATATTTCTTTTTAATTTTATGACATGTTATTTTCGGAAAAAGTTTATTTAAAAGGGTTCCAGGGGGGAAGTATGATGTTATTTTTTTAGCTTTTAGAAAGTTTCTCTTTTAAGTACCCTTTTGAGTATGAAGTCCACCCGTTTATATATTAACAACAATCAAACGTGATGAAGATCCATGTTTAAAGAAAATTTGTCAGTTAGAAATTGTGAGAGTTACACATATGAGAAAGTTTCACATCAGTTTTTTTTTTTTTTTAACCAAATAAAAACAGCCAAATTGAGCAGATTATTCCAAACGAATGGTTCTTTTGGGAATAAAACCATATTTAGCTATATTAATTTTTCTATTCTGTAATTTTTGAAAGATTGATGTTAACTAATTTATTTGTACATTTACTTTTTTTCTTTTAAATTTAAAAATGACATTTATTTCCAGTCAAAGAAGTAATTTGCAATCACATAAGAGAGCAACACATTACGATGATAAGAGATATCAATGTGTTGAATGTGGTAAAGCTTTTAAAAGGCGGCGACTACTCGATTATCATATTAAAGCGGCACATACTGGTGAAAGACCTTATAAATGTCAAATTTGTAGTGCTACATTCATTTATCCCGAACATTTTAAGAAACATAGAAGAATACATACTGGTGAAAAACCCTATCAATGTGAAGTAAGTGTTAAGAGAGTTGATTATTTATAATTCTGTAAAGTTTATTTAGCAAAATACTAGGAAATCCCTATGTTTTCGGATTAGAACTGTCCTTAGTTTTGGTATAATCAGATGTTTTGTCCATATCCATAGGCGCGACCTCAATCCTGAATAGATTTCGTTGCATGACGAAAGCCTGAAATATGTTAATTTTGTTCTTAACATATAGGATCATCTGTAATTATATACAGAATTATTTGAGGGATAATAATTTAAATAAAATAATTTTATTTCTAGGTATGTGGCAAAGCCTTCAATAGCCGAGATAATCGTAATGCTCATAGATTTGTACATAGTGATAAGAAGCCTTACGAATGTTTAGTTTGTGGCGTTGGTTTTATGCGCAAACCGCAGCTGTACAATCACATGCAAGCGCGGGTATTGTAATTTCATTTTATATATATATATATATAAAAAACAGCTGAAAAATTGTTAAAAATGTATTGTAAAAAATCATATTTATATAGTTTATTATTCTTATTGTAATTAAATTCTATTTCAGCTGTTGTGCAAGATATGTTAATAATTCAATGAATGACTTGTTAATAGTCTAAAAAAAAGAAGTGAGTGTTTTATATAAGTTATATTTAGATAAACTCTCAATTTTATCAATTTTAGGGTCACGTTAATGATACGATAGTAGTTAATCAGCCACGGTTGACTACGGATGAAGATCTACTTGCTCAGCAAGCAGAAGAAGCACAACTGGCCGCTGCAATGAGTGAGCAACCCAAATGGCAAAATGATGAGGTAAAATATAACTTTCTTACTTCTTATTAGTTTATAGTCTATATATAAGTATATGTAAATATTTGATAACAAATAGTAAGTTTTAAAAGTATTATATCGATTTTGATGGTAATTTATTCCTCTAGTACAGTAAGTGAAAGTAAAAAAAAAATTGTAAATCTCTTAACTTTCCCGTTCTTAAAACTGTAACTATGATCAGGTTTAAAACAGTTTGGGTAAAATAAGTGACAAATAACTTGTTTTTTAATTAAAATTTATAAAATATTTACAGTTAAAAAATTTGGTGTGGAGCACTCAAAGGACTTTCTCTGACTGCAGTTAATACAATTATAAAATTTACAAATTTTCTTTCAACTTCGATTTTTTTTTTTTCAGAGCTCTAACGTAAATATAGCAGGGTGGAGTTAGGTAATCACTTCAATGTAGTCACAATGTAGTGGAACTCAAAAAAAAAAAAATATAAAATTTAACGCCACAAATTCCACAGAATCCCCTTAAAGTTTTTAGAAGAACGATTCAAATAAAAGTGATAGGTTTATATCTGTGCAGTCAGCATTCCAAGTTTAAGGAAGACGTCATGGTGGTTTTCGAAAATATTCCAGAAAACTTTTGAATTGTCTTCAAATTTGGAATCTAATGCATATATTATATCTAATGTGTTATTATATAGCTGGTAGAATAATACAGTAAACCAATATTATATAGCTGGTAGAATCATACAGTGAACTGAAGTGATACTTTAGAGGAAACCTTAACGCTTACTGCTTGCCCAGAACCTCCTATAAAATAAATATTCCCAAAAAAACGTTTCAAATAAAAGGGATAGGTATTTATTTACATATATAGATAGAACAGGATAGGATATGTAGAAAGCTCAAAGAAAATCGCGAAAATGAATAAAAAAAAAAAAATTATTCAGTAAATCGCACTTTTGGTTGATGAATTTTACCCGAAACCTTCGAGTCAGAAAAACAAAACCGAATTGCAAGCTTGGCTTTTTGCGATTTTTCATCTTTGAGATATATTTTATATTTCTATCTATCACACACATACATACAAACCATTCGCTAAAATCTTTTTTCGTACTCAAGGGATATCTCAAAACATGTATTTCCGGTGAAAACTCACTTTCGAAAATCTGAACGATCTCAATACTTCCTTTTATTTGGATTAAGAGAAAGTAAAAAATTGGGACATTTCTACTTATAGAAGTAGCTTTTATTCAGCCTATAAACAGAGTTAATTTTTATTCTCTCTTATTCTGTATGAGGAAGTATTGTGATCGTTCAGAAATTTCGCAATTGAGTTTTCATCGGAAATACATGTTTTTGAGGTCCCTTGAAAAGGAAGAAGTTTTTAGCCAAATGGTTTATATGTGTTGTGTCTATATGTGCATATGTGTCTGTTTGTGTGTTTCTAAAAAACGAAAAATCGCAAGAATCTCAAACTTGATATTTTGTTAAGCTACCACCAGCGCATCTAACGTCAAAATACATCAATCGAAAGTGCAACTTTACTGAATAGTTTTTCAGATTTTTCGCTATTTTTTTTAAGCTTCGTATACTACCTACGTCAGGGGTGAGCAACCTTTTTAATCAACAGGCCAATTTAAATTTTAAAATTTTTTGGCGGGCCGCACATTTACAAAACTTTATTTATAATAAACATTAGAATGAAAAATATAAAGTTTAAAAAAAGTAAAGATTCATATACAAATTTTAATGCAAAATAAAAACAAACAAGAAAATAACAGAAAAACGAATTTACTTGAAATTTTTAATGAGAAATTTGGCATTGTTTTTCAACAATGTTGATCAGTCGGCAAGCTGATCAATATCAGCCGGAATTGATGAGGTAGCTACACGTACGCAGCTTTCTAATCGTGCATCACTCAGTCTTGATCGGTGGTCATTTTTGATTAATTTCATGGTTGAAAATAATTGTTCGCAAACATACGTACTTCCGAACAGAGACATCATTTGCTTTGCATTTTTCGTCAAAAGTGAAAATTTTTCAGGGCTCACATAAGATTTATAAAAATTTTCGATGTTTACTGAGAAGAATACATTTTTTAAATCGGTATTGTTCTGCATGTCAAGCACTTCCATTTGAAAGCCTTCGGGAACTTATCCACATCGATATTAAATGGCGAGGAAAACATTTTCATGAAAACCGCTGTCTTCTCAGCTTTGAGCATGTGGAATCGTAATTGAAATTCGTTGATTAAAATGCCTATATATTGTGCGTATTTTTGAGAAGTAGTAACGTTTTCTTTTTCTAAATGTGGAAAGTGAGACACATTATTCTGCAAAAGTTGCTGTTTCCACAATTTTAATTTGCGCTCAAAGCCCTGAATTTTATCATACAAATTGTGAATAAACTGTCCTTTGCCTTGAAGTTCCACATTAAGATCATTGAGATGCTGAGTCATGTCGATAAGAAACCCAGAATCGCACATCCATTCTTTATTTCCAAAATGAGGAAAGGCATATCCCTTCATATCCAAGAACAATTGTATTTCGCTTTTTACACGTCTAAGACGCGGCGCCTTCGTATTGCATGTTTAAACAAGTCGCCGACAAGAGAGTAACTCGTCACAAAAAATTGTTTCTGTTTAGTATGTACTACCATTTTATTATAATTACTTTTATAACAATATATGGATGGGAGAAAGTCGATAAAATAAATTCAATTTTAGAAATGCTTGGCGGGCCGCATAAACATGTTTAACGGGCCGCGTGTTGCTCATCCCTGACCCACGTATATTACATTTTTAACATTAATACTTTTATTTCAAGCATTTCTCCAGTAAAATTGTTTTTGAGCTTTCTGGAGAAAGCAACGTTAAGATTTCCTCTAAATAAATTCCCACTTAAGTACAATTATGACTTTGTCTTCAATATAATATTAAGATATATTCATAGCATTATTTGAATTTCAAATTTGAAAGAAATTGGTTAACCGGACGTGCGACTTTACAGAACAGTTTTAGAGTTTTTGGTATTTTCTCGAAAACACAAGATTTTGTTTAAACTTAGAAGCCTAACTGCACAATTATAAACAAATCACTTTTATTGGAAACATATTTTGTAAAAATTTGGTTTTATAGATGCTGATGAATTGGGACATTAATTTCCAATGTTATTTGTTCAGTTATGGTCTGGACTACATACAATGTAATCATTCAACTCTGTCTAGCTGGTCATGTATCCCCCACCAACTCTATATTTATGTTTGGACAAAAGAATAAAATTTCTGGTTTAAGTTTTGTATCATTGTATTAACTTTTTTATTTACTTATATTGTTTAAGATATTTACATTACTGCAAATTTAATGCATAATTTGTTTTAATATGTAAACTATTATATTGAAATGAGCTTCTTTTTGTACGCGTTTATTGCCAGTTTAATCATTGTTTTGAATTCAAGAGAATCCAGAATATAAGAAACCAATATTAGTTGACAGCTGACATAATTGTTTCTTTTAGTCGTGGTCAAAACGTGGGCAGAAACCTTAAGATCGACTAGCTACGTTCATTTTTTTGAATTGTGTGTATGTATATCTGTATATACGATGGTTTACGATTTGCGTCGGTGAAAGGTATTTGATCTATTTCTCTGACGGACTTTTGTATTTTTGTATTTTTGCAAATATACTTAAAGGTGGGGACATAAGCGCCTTTATTTTCAAGATGGAAAAATGTAATATTGCATTAAAAAAAGAAGTAAAATATGAAGCGTCATATTTTATCGGATAGAAGGTGGATACAATTTGTAAAAATAGCCGATAAAACGCTCTAAAGGGGTGAGGAAGCTATTGTGCCAATTATGTAATAATGTGTCACTGTAAACTTGTGCCATTTACTGTAATAGTAAGAGGTGTTGCTTTTCTATTTGAAAGTGCTTCACTTTTATTTATTAACATATAAAAGAGAAAATTGATTTCAAGGGATTTTATAGGACTGCTCTTCAAAGTTCTTTTATATATATTTTTGGTGGAATGGAAGCAGTATTAACTAATTTATTTAATTATTAAAATTAAAATAATTATGAATATAAACTTCTGAATAGAATTATTTGGATGATAAGAGAAAGTCATAGTTATTTAAAAGCAGATATGTTTTTATTTAAAATTTTAAAATAGGTTTACTAAATTACATGTTAAAAAATACTTTTTTTAGGACCAAGAGACTGAGACTAAAGTTTATATTAGTGAATTAAAAGAACACGTAATTATACAACCTAGTAAGAATGAGGAAGTGGGAGAAGAAGGCCATTATACGGAAGAAGTTGGGCATCTTATTATCGATGGACCGGTAATTGTTTTCTTTTTCTGAAATAAAATCTTTTAGACTAATATCTACACATTCAAAACATTGTTTTTATTCAGCACATATTTATATATTTATTTGAATTTAAGGTTCATTTTGCTGATGGAGATACTTTAGAATTAGCTACGGCTGATGGCACTGCAACATTAGCGGAAGGTATGGAAGGCGCACATCATTTAGTTGTACCAGCTGGGGCTACTGTAAGAACATCACAACCAGGTACAGAGTACACTGTTGAAGCGGGTGATGGTACTACAATGCAGACTGCAAATGGGCAGGTACATCTTGTTCAGATAACACTACCTGAATCATCGGAACCTCATACAGCATGGTTCAATATTGTGGAACAGTAAAAGAGATAAGATAGTGAAATTTTGTAAGCGAATGAATTTTTCAACAAAAAAAAAAGATAGCTAAGAATTTTATAACTTTATAAAAACCATCGAAAATGTTGGAACCGTCGAAATTTAATACTTGGTTGATGATATACTTAACTAAACTTTCGTTATGATAGGATCTCTTTCGGGTAGGGTAATAACTTCAGTTTCTATTTAAGGCAACTTATTAATTGTGAATAATACACTGTAAGTCACAGATAATCAGAACCACTCATTGAGCCTTAACTATTAAGTAATATTTGACTTATTCATCGAGTGACTCGTTTTGTGTTGCCTATTTATTTTTTTCCCCTTAGTTTATGTTGAATTTTATTTTAACTTCACAGGAACACATTCTTTGCACTTAGATTTGGTCGACATATGAAAATGTAGTTACAACTACGTTGAAAATGTTAATCTGTTACGTTATATATAAAAAAAATTATCAAAATTATCTATATAAGACAGAAAGTTATATATTTTAGAAGTTGTTCCCAGCTCATATTCAGATACTTGTTAAAAGGAATTCACTATACTGTTATTGTAACATACAGATTCAGTTTTTGACAAAACGTATGGACTGACATTTTCTCCAATATGCAGCAAAATGATAATAATTTCGTTCCCAGTGTTGAATAGGAGAGCGATTAAATGCTAAAAAAGTTATTAACTAGTTAAACAATAATGTTAAGAATTATTTTTAATAATAATGTAAATAATTGTAAATACTTACAGTTTTATATATGTAAATGTATTTACCCTATTCATTATATATATAATGAGTGTATATATATCTGGTTAATCTTATTTAATTTTCTAATTCAAGTCATATATATATATATATATTTCTTTTGTAATGTTTGAACAATTTGACTGCTTGTGCTTTAATCAATCTTAATTTTTTTTTATTTTGTACAAATGTAAATTAGGGAATATTTTTCAGTTAGTAAAAAACATTGACAAAATACCACTGTAAATTGAATAAATTGAGATTAAGTGACGACATTTCCCAAATGAAAGTTCATAAAAATAGAATGAATTCTTGAAAGATTCGAAATAAAATTAAATTTGTTGACAAATTTTAACAGGTTAGAATAAAAGAAGAAAAATGAATGGTCTGAATTAAGAAACTTGAGTTATAATTTTTAACGTGAATTGCCAGTATTAATATCAAATTTAGAAGGAACATAGTCTTTTGAGAAATGACATCATAAAAAATAGTTTTGTAGTCGCCCGCATTCTGAAAATAGAAACAGCTTTGCCGAAATTCATTAAGACTATTGATTAACCAAAGATAGAGAAAATTTTGGAAGGGAGTTTCAGGCAAGCACCCTTTCTCCATCTTAGACTATTGTAGTGATAATAACCGGTACCATAACTATACTTAATGGTTATTTGCTATTACTAACCGTATTTAAAAAATATACATAGGTATATTAATATTGAAATGACCAACATAATTACTTTGGATCATCCAACCAAATATTCTGTTAATTAATAGTATGTTATAGCTAGTGCTAGGAGGTTTGATTTATAGATATTGTAGAATTAAAAATAAATCACAACTTTTACTTTTAGGTGCTCAGATAATTATAATTATTATATCGAATATCCATTGGCCACAAACAAATCCAAGATACCATGCAACAAGGCTATAATCTTAATAGCGCACGATCTATATCGTGTTTTAATATAAATTTTCTCAAAGCCTTTAGATTTATTGAACTTTATTGTTTCGTATTGTTCATTTTACAAAATCGATGTTCATAATGTAAATGTTATATTATTTATTATTATTTTTAAATTATATTTTAAATTAAATTTAATTTAGAAATATCAGAGGAATTTCAATATTCATTTGCAACAAAAATCCATTAAGAATACTTTGAAATAAATAACAAATAACATTAAATAAATTTAATTTTGTTCAAAATCATTTTGGACTTGATGCTCTTTTTTACTTAAAACCAGAGTTGTAACCACAAAAGTTCCCAGTGATAAATAGGAGAGCGATTAAATGCTTAAAAAGTTATAAACTAGTTAAACAATAATGTTACAACCTATATGTTTAGATGTTGAAAAAGAAGAAAAAATCTATGTTTTGAGATTAATATGGCATTTTATTATTTTTAATAACATTTGCTATTGTAGTTTTCATTACAAATGGCCTCTTTGTTTCTTGAGTAGACTTGTGCTTTCTCTCCGTTTCGTTTCTCATAATGTTTTCCATAATTATAGAGAGATTAAGTTTTAAACAAAGCTTTTTGAGTCGGCACTGTGCCATAATATAAATTCACTATAATTTAATATAGGAATTAGCTATAAGGAGTAACTAAAAATTATTGATTTATATTTTTAACAATAGTGGTATCAGCCGTTGTAGGTATGCTCTGGTGGTTGCTATCAGGAATGGGTCGTAAAAAACAACTATCTGGTCAACGTTTCTATGTATTTAATACCTTCATCTCGACTTATATATAATATAGATACTATATAAGTTTATCCAAACAAAGTACCAAGATGTATGTGTAGGCCATAATCTCTACATATCACCAATTTATCTTTGTACTTAGGATAAATTTTATACAATCTGTATTATATATAAGTTCTGATGAAGATGTTAAATACATCGCAAAGTTGGCCAGATAGTTGTTTTTTATTTACGACCAATTCCTGATAGTAACCACCAGAGTATTTATTTTTTGTTACAAAGGATGAAAGCCGTTCGGGAAAGTGAGCTCTGTCCCCAGTTTATGACTTTGTGTAATAATTAGAGAAATATTTAGTACGTTTGTTAATCGCCTCCTCAACAGCTAAACGAAATTTCGATAGCTATAAAAAAAACTTACACTTTTTTCATAAGCTTAATATTATGACAAAGCATAATATCATTATGTTAAAAAGAAACCATATTAAAATCTGAAAAAGTCCAACAATAGTAATTAATTAATCGCGTGTGAAGATAGCCGAAGTATGACCTCAATACCATGGAGAAAGTTCAAATCGCCCCGCTTTTGGGCTAGCCCCCGCCCCCACCTAGCTGATAAGACGTGTTTTTTTTCATACTAAATTATTAACGAATCCGAACTTTTTAAAATATTATCAAACTTTTTTTTTTTAAATTAACTGATTTTAAATGATTTGCTACATAAAAGGAATGTTTGAAATGGTTTAATCCAGAATGAGCTGATTTTGTTTATGATATTACAATTTATATAGTTCTAAAATAATCAATTTTATTTCTGATAAAATTGGTGTCTTTTTTCAAATGAAGTATTATTTGGGAAGTGGCATAACTTAATTTTAATTGATAAAATGTTACAATGTTTCGATAATAAAGTAAAATAGAGTAACTGTTGATAAAAGAAAACTATAGTAAATATGAAAGTCAAAACAGTTCCGCATGCCTGTATATTTTAATTTAAGTCCACTATCAACATGTAAATATGTTCTCTGATAAGAAATATAGATTTATAGACCCATGTAAATAGTTATATTTAGTAGAAAATGATTTAGTTAATTTGTATTCCATTATCGATCAGACGTTCTTATCCTAATTTATTTTTTCCTTTTGTAATTTGTAAAAAATGTAACTGTTGTTATATATTTACAATTTATTTTAATAGAAGATGTTACCTTGAAACAAGATTGAGAAGCTTTTAAAAAATAAAATATATTTAAAGAAAAATCCGATATAAATTTTAAGGTTTCCCATTAACAAGATTTTATCGTGATACAGCCTGCTTCATTTTACAGCGTCATAGTTTCTAGCGTTCGCCCATTTTCAGGATGTCATGATCCACACTGTTATTATGGAATCGCTCAAAGAAAGCCAAAGCATACATTTTCCCATTAGTTATTTATTTATTTCTTTAACCATTTGGTTGGCAATTTTCTACACATTACATCTGAATCTGAACAATAATGAAAACATTATTTCAAGTCCCTTTTTATTTGCCAGAAATTAAGTAAATCTAAAATATTCATCAGAGACATTTTCCGTGATAGCCTGCTTCATTTTGCGGTCATCGATCGGTTTCGGGCGTTCGCCCATCTTCAGGATGCGTTTTTCAGACAGTATGACAACACAGAGCAAATTCATTATATACACTCGAGACTATCACGGAAAATGTCTCTGATGCTTTCCAGCTCTGCAGCACCAACCACCACAACAACTATCTTAAATATTGTTTTTAATTTGTGCATATTTTTTTAACTTCATAATTTAATACTAATGACTTTCACTGAATCTTTTTACCATTCAATGTAATTTATTATAGTAAATACAAGCACTTCCAGTTTTATTTTAAACATTTTATTACGAACCATCATAATTAATTTTAATTTGAATTTTTAATATTTTTTCCTTTGTTTTCCTTAAGATATCAAAATCCATTCTTTTCTAATTCTTATATATCTTGAAGAAAAAATTGCATTCATTACATTACGAGTACAGAGTGTCTTCATGGACTACAATAATAAACTTGTCCCTTTCTTTCCAAGCCATGCTATACAAACAACTCAGAAATAAGACTGGTGAACAATGTTCGCTGAAAGACAAAGTGAATTTAAAAAATTTCAGAAAGGAAGGATTTTTTTTTCTAATTCACAAGCCAATAAGTTTTCAACGAGTTACTTTTTGCGTTATATTCATAAATCTGATTTCAATATATTGCAAAAAATACATTTCTATCTCTTGTATTCATTTATTTTATCATCTTGATTTTAAAAATAAATAGGAGAATATTAGGGAAGGGGATTAGCTCAGTGGTAGCGCGCTGGACTAACAACGTGGAGGTGCTAGTTCGAGTCCAGCCGTGCTGTCCATAGATTTTTTCGTCCTAGAAGCCTCTACAGCTCTCTGTCCGGTGATGGACAGCGTTGTCTATAACGAATGGACACTGTCCGGAGACCGGCAGTGCACTGAGAAGGCTCCGGGCGCTAATGATAGATGTTGACGCGCCTTAAATTGAAAAAAGAAGAGAATATTCATGTAATTTTAATTTAATTATTTAAAACGAGCTAATCAAAACTTATGAACATTGAGATGTTTTATTTATTACAGGATTTAGGAAGACCTTCGTATAGCTCTAGATCTGAAATAAGTGTAGCCAACTAGGAAGATAAATATCCTAACCTGCGTTACCTACAGTCAAGCAAGAGTATGCTGTTTAGTATCTTATAAAAAATAAGCTTATAATTTTTAAATATTTTAATAATTTACTATTTATTTACAGGTAGGTATATTATTTTTGTACTCGTCAATTTTACCTTTCCCTAAAGAAGAGATTCTTCAAGAATACAAAAAATTGTATTTGCTCAAATAGTTTTTAATAAAGTAATAGAAAAAATGAATTTCTTAATTTGTTTCGATGAGTACTATAATTAATTAGTCAATAATTAAACAGACAAATAGCTGTACATCAAAAATGGTTTATTAAATTAATACAATTTTTTTTTATTGTTCCACGTAATCCCCACCAACTTCTATGCACTTGTCCCATCTTTTTACGAGTCTTCTTATCCCCTCAGCGAAGAATTCTTTATTTTGATTTCGAAGCCAGTTTTGTACTTTTTTCTTTACATCTTCGTTACTACTGAACTTGATGCCACGCAAAGCTTCTTTCATCGGACCAAATAGATAAAAATCCGAAGGAGCAAGGTCCGGACTGTAAGGAGGAAGAGGTAGGAGCTCCCAACCCACAGTTTCCAGCGTCAGTTGTGCCGTATGATGTCGAGCGCTGTCTTGAAGAAGAAGCACGCCTTTCCTTTGCCACTCCGGATATTTCCTCATCAGCGCGGGCTTGACTTTTTTCTCAATTATGTCTGAGTAGTATAGGCTGTTGATAGTGCGTTGCTCCTCCAAAAAATCACAGAAAATCGGACCATGGGCACTCCAAAAGATGGTTAACATGACCTTACCAGCCGATGGTTGCGTTTTGAATTTTTTACGGACAGGCGATTCAGGGTGTTTCCATTGCTTGCTTTGACGCTTAAACTCCGGCTCAAAATGATGTACCCAAGTTTCATCACAGGTCAAAATCCTGTCAAAAAATGCGTCACCATCGCTATTAAAACGATTTTTGAGCTCGATGCAAAAACGAAATCTCTTGTCTTTGTGGTGATCGGTAAGCTCTCTGGGAACCCATCTTGCACAAATCTTGCGGTAGTTCAGTATGTTTTGAATGATGGAATGAGTTGTGCCAACACTTACTCGACATTTCTCGGCAATTAGTTCAACTGTAAGTCGTCGGTCTTCTTGGATAAGTGAATCAATACGAGATTGCAACGCCGAGGTCGATACTGATACCGGACGCCCAGAGCGGTGCTCGTCGTTTACACTTTTGCGGCCACTCTTAAACTTTTCCACCCACGCGTATAAATTCGCCCGGTTCATGCAACTACTGCCGTATTGTTTGTTCATCCGAGATAATATTTCTGACGGTTGTACACCTTCCGAAAGTAAAAATCGGATCACAGAACGCTGTTCTTCAAAAGTACTTTCTTCGAGCGGACACGCCATCGTAACTAAGACCTTAATATTACCAGCTACGGGTGGGCCATACCCCGGCACCGCAGCTAGCAAAGGCTTATTTATTGTGCCATAAGTAAGACCTTAAAGGTTAAGTTTATGTAAATATTAATCGAACAGCTGATTGACACTCTTTGCAAGGTTGCCAACTAACACTTACAAAAGTTTCAATTCCCTGCATTAAGCGTCGCCTTCACTAAATATGTTTGTCTGTTTAATTACTGAATGACAATCGTAGTATTATATTTGCAATTGGATTTAATTTCAATATTAATATTTATTTCTCACATCGCTGAAAGAGACAGTATTTTCAAAATTGAATCCTCACCGGAAATACATGAACAAACTTCCTGTGAATGCATATTGAGTGTGACTAGAATTATTTAATTTAATATCTATAATAAGTGGCAAAAATTCAGAAAACCGTAATAGTTTTTTTTTTTACTTGCCTCTTAATGTTTTAATTACTACTCTTGATAAGAGATTTCCAAAGTTTGTATTTACTACATATTAGTAATCATGTTTCGAACAAGGAGTTGGTATTTTCCATTGAAGATAAATAATTGTAGTTCGTTAAAGTATATATAAAGTAATATGAAAAAAGCACAAAAAAGGAGAGAAAAGAATTAGTAAAATCTAACCAATAAGTAGATTTATAATGCTGTTTTATGTTCAGCCATCAAAAAGAATAATAAATAAAGTTTCTAAATAAAGCAACTAAACGAATTGTCAGACAAATCTGTAATGTTAATAATAATAATAATAATAATAATATTTTATTTAAAAATTTTTTCATTCAGAAAGATTAATACATAATATTTACAGCTTGGAATTATATCCGTCAGCCGGAGAAAGATGTTACAAACATTTTATCAAAAATACTATTCCTTTAATAAAAGAGATTTTCTTGTTTACTGTAATACATGAGAACTGTAAATAAAGTAAAAAATACATAAATACAAAATACTGAAAAAGTAAAACTATTCTGAAAATTTACCTTACTATGCAATATTAAAATTAATGATGAAAAGGTTACTGAGAAATATTAATAGAACAAATTAAGTGAAAAATTGAAGAAACAAAAACGAGTATCCCGTGGAAAACAAACCAAAACAAAAATTATAAATTATATAATAAAATATAATAAAATAAAAACACAAGTCAAAAGTTAAATTCCTGCACAAGCTGGTGCCGCCGATACTGCCAGGCAGATCGAGCAAAATTAATAAGCCCCTTACAGTTACAAGCATTAAGAAGGGCTTGCAAAGAGTGCAAAGTTAGTAAACATACTCCGAGGTAACCTAAACGAAATTCTGCAAGAATAGGGCAAACTGCTAAAAAATGTACAATATCCTCCCAAGTATTGAGGTTACATAAGGAACATCTCTTTCTTATCTCCTCCTTATCCACCCAAGGCGTACAATTTAAATATAATAATTCGCCCCTCATTTTAAATAACCACCTCATCTCTTTTAAATGCAATGACGAGGATTGGCGGTCAAAGGAGAATAATTTACAGCTCGTATCTAACTGTTTATAGTAAGTAAACCTCGAGGACGTACTTATGCACAACGCAGACTCCTCCCGATGCACCAATCTTATCTTATCTAACAAGGTTGCCAACTGGTTTTTCCAGAGACTCAAGTTGTCAGTAGAGGAATCGAAGTGACAAGAGTGTCCGCGGGCCAAGTTAATCCAATGTTCAAACCAATAAGTTTTTCTTTTAACTATTTCCTGAGCAAAAATCTTTGGTAATCTATAAGCAGGAAGCTCCAGAATCGAAGACAGTACCTAAAGTGCAGTCTTAAGCTAAAAACCACAAGCAGATCAACATCAGTCTCCGCATAAAGCATGTAGTTCGGGGTAACTGACGGAAGAGAATACAGCTTTTTAATAAAGAAACGCAACAGCTTTTCAAGTATCTCATACCGTTCAAACCCCCAAACTTGAGCAGCATAACAGGCAATTGACCTGCAAACAGAGTTAAATAACTGGAACTTAAGAGAAAAAGAAACCTTGTCCTTAGCCACAAAGCCCGACCAGACAGTATTTAGAGCTAGCTTAGCGGAAGATACCTTCTCTTTAACGTGGGAATGGAAAGATAGCTTAGGCGTAAGAATAACCCCTAAATATTTGTTCCTATTAACAACCTCTATCTCCTGCCCCCTATAACGCCATTTGTCTGAAGAGGACATCCTACCTCCCCTCCTAAATACCATTACTTTCGATTTCCCCACCCCATTGCTTTCCATTACTTTCCAGACCCCATTGCTGGCAATACTTCTCCAAAATATTAATATTATTTTGGAGTTGTAGCGGATTTTCACAGTTAAGAACAATATCATCCGCATACATAAGGACTTTAACAGTGGTTCCATCCACTCGGACACCTCCCTCTAAGCAGGATGGCAGGTCATCTATGAAAATTGAAAATAAAATTGGACTTAGAAGACAACCTTGTCTAACTCCACTATCAATGCGAAAAAATTCGGAAATTCCTTGCTTGCCCCTAACAGGAGTTACAGTATCCGTGTAATACGCTTTTAAAATATTAATAAACGTTGACGAAATTCCCAAATTAAATAACTTAAGAAACACAGCCCGGCGGTTGATCCGATCGAAAGCTGCAGAAAAGTCGACAAAGAAGCAATAAACATTTTGTCCTCTTTTTAAAAATTTTAACTTGATAAGATTCGAAAGAACAAACAGATTGTCAAGAGTAGAGTATCCACGTCGGAATCCCGACTGGTACTCACTCAGAAGATTATTGTCAACTATAAAGGCTTCTAAACGACGCAAAAGTAACTCTGTAAAAACTACGGCATCAATACATGAAATGCCTCTATAGTTGCTTACTTCATTGATTTCACCTCGTTTAAAAAAAGGAAAAACAATAGATCTACTAACGATGGTGTTAAGCCAAACTCATACATATAATTAAAAAAAGATAAAAGTTTCTCCAGGAATACTTCGGGAGCATTTTTATAAAATTCGGAAGTAATTCGGTCAAACCCTGGGGCTTTATTATTTTTCAAGTTTCTCAGAACCACGACAATTTCGTCCCAAGTAAAAAGAGAATCCAATGTTTTATTATAGGAAAGGGGTTCCGTATAGTGAATCAATAAAACATTGGTAGAACTGTAATGTTAAGTGTATTCTGGTACTGACGAATAATGATCGAGTAACTGAACAATGCCATGAAAAAAAAAAGAAAGAAGCAATCAAGAAATTTATATAATTTTATTTTAAACTGCCAAATTGCAAATATATTATTAGAAAAAAAATCAGGGATTTTTAACTAAAAGGCTTGCTAAAAAATAATAGTGAATAATTAATTATGAATTAATAATACTGCTTACAACATAGTAAGAAAAGATATTAAGATAGGGTTGCAAGAGAAAGGAAAATAAACAGTAACGGTAAGTGTCGATATGGATGACATTTTTGTAACTATAACTTTCTTCTATGGTTTTATCCGCCTTAGCATGCTTCATTTTGTTGGTACTGACCGGTTTCGGAATCGCATAGATCTTTGGAGTAAGCTTATCAAGTTCGTGTTGTAAAGAGACGACTTCTACTTTATGTTTCTGTCTGCACCACACTGGTTGAATCATCACAAACAAAGCTGAAGTAAACTCTCAACACGAAGATTCTTATTAGAAGTAGGGAAAAGACAGGGGTGTATTTGAACCACTCTCTTAGTCTATCAAATCTTTAAACTGGTTCTGGCAGCACATCAATGAAATATGGTAAGATAAACTTAATTTTTTTTTAATAAAATTTGTAAACATCATAAACTGTTGCAGTAATTTTTCTTTTCTTGACATATCTGTGAGAAATGTCATATTTTGTCTTCGGGTTTTACAATATAGCACTCAATCAAATAGGCTGATTTAGAGCACTTCCTTGTTCTTTCTAAATAAAAACTGAATATACTTGCTTCTCCCAGCTTTGGGCCGATTTTTACACTTTCGAGCAAGTAATAGCCTTAGGTTTTGATTCTGAAAACAAAAAGTTTTTTAAAACTAATTTAAAACATTTTAAATAACCTATTTTTTTTTTTTTTTTTTACTACTTAATATTGGTTTTGGGTGCTTCTTTTATTTGCAAAAGAAAGTCTGGCCTTTTTAGCGGATTTTGGGTCCGCAAGCTGGATAATATCTGAGATTGTATCCGTCATACCACGCAAGATTCTTTACTTTTAGCTTTCGGATTATCCTTCATCGTGAATGTTCTGTAGAGATAAAGACTCTCACTTCTAAAGTTTCTATCATTACAACACCGAATGATTGCAGAAGTGAGGGTATACCTCTCCATTCTAGATAATTAAGTCGAGATTGGCTCTCTAATTGATATAGAAAATTGTTGCAGTTCAGAGTTTATTTGCACTTGTGACAAAATTGAAAGAAGTATTAAGATGGAGGCTTGGAATGTAAATTTTTCTAACTTCGAGTACCTGGTGCAAGAGGAGAGGGCCAAGACCTGTTTGAGAATCCTCAGGTAATTTGATCATTTGTTCCAAATGCTACAAGGATAAAGAATAAGCTGTTTGTGATCGATATTATAAAAAAATTGATTGGTATTGAACCTATGTTCGGCATCTTGAACAGGGTCAAGGAAATCTACTAGATAAGCAAAGGATCAATCTTCGTAAGCATCCTCTCTTTTAAAGAAAAATCTGGCCACGCACTAAAAGTCTGAGGCAAAGAAGAATTTATTAGCAGATATCAATGGACAAATAAAATGCCATCTTATTATTATGTCCAGTATTATTGTTATTTAAGATATATTTTTTTATTAAATTTAAACAGTTAAATGTCTAGTCTGGCCTTTTTCAACTGAATCTCCTATACAACTTAAACGTTTTTAAAATTTGTAAATTAAACAGAATAACACAGTAATATTGAATGAATCTAATCAAAACTGCTTACCGGTCATTTTTTGTTTAATCCAGTCCCTATGAAAATAAACATCAGTATTAACTGCAGGAGCATTTTCTATTCCACAGAGATCACCGAAGGAGACTATTCCCGCTAAAACATATCTATTTGTTTCTGGATCTCTCCATATGACTGGGCCACCAGAGTCTCCCTTTAATTAAAACCTAGTTAAGTTGTTAAATAAGTTTTTTGTTTAAAGAACTGTTATAGTTTCCTTGTTAGGCGTTGAGTTTGAAACATTGTTAAAAATTGTTGCTTATAGGCTTCGAATGTTTAACCCAATTAGCTCACAATTTTTAATAGCACATTTTAAATAATAATGGAAAATAAAAATTAAATTATTTATTCGATTACCTGGCGGAGAATCAGCTGAACGACAAATGGTGATTGTCACTGAATTTTTGCTTTGAGTTTGAGAGACTATTCGAGTGGGTTTTTGAAAAATTTTCCGAAAAATTGTGTACTTATTTTAAACACGAAGACCTAAAGTGTATATTAGTAAGTAATTATAAGTTATTATTGGAAGTGTTCAATAAAATGAGCGTCCCACGGGTACTTCTCGAAGCTCATAATTACGAATTCACATCTAACGATGATGAAGAGAGTAATAGAAATCCAGGCTCATTCCCTGGAGACTGGCAACAAGCTAAAAGACGGAAGAAAAACAGCAAATCAAATACAAAATTAAATTTAAATGTAAATATACAGATGGCCAAGACACCACTACATGAAACAAAACAACAACGTTACCATAGATACCAGTTCAAACAATACAAAATGCCAAAATAATTCAAACGATGTAAAATCTAGCCTACCACCTCCAATCAAAATAGCCAAAATAACAGATTTCAAATTATTATATATTCAGGATCAATGACAAGTCTAGGTTAATAGTTTCACACTAATGTGAACCTTACATTTAACACCAAAACTCCCGATGTCACAGAGCTGCCGTTAAATACCTTAAAAATAGTAACTTTGAATTTCACACATGCCAATTAGAAGCCGACAAACCATATAGAATGGTCACCTTCATCAATGGAATGGTTCCTTCATCACAGTACTCAAAAAGAGATGATATCTGAAGAACTGCACAAATTAGGATACGAAGCAATAGCTATAGTTAATGTTTTTACAACCCGGAACTAAGAAACCGCTGTCCTTATTTTTCGTAGACCCTACGAATCACACAATATTTCAGGTAACCAAACTTCTAAACACCATAATAAAAGTTGAGGAGCCAAATAAAAGGAAAGATATTCCACAATGCCAAAATTAAGGACACATGAAAGGTTACTGTAATCATCCTCATAGATGTGTTCGCTGTGGAGGGGAACACTCCTCGGGTAATTGTCTAAAGCCCAGAAACATAGCCCACTTGCGTTCTGTCTGGTAGCCCGCATCCTGCCAATTATCGAGGATGTAAGATCCTCAGAGAACTTCAAAGCTTGCCACAAAATACAACAAGGAAACTGAAAAGGAAGTGGCCTAGGGATAACTTTTGCAACTAAACGCCTTAACAATGCCAGGAGTGTCATCGCTGGATGGCTTCTCCACTCGAGTTCCTCAAGCCAACAGTATCAGCAGTGAGCTATAGCAATTATTGTTATGATTTAACAGATTTTGCTTAAAAAATAAATAAACTAAAAAAAGGAAGCTTACCTGGCAAGTATCCGCATGTGGTGTAAGTGTACATATCTGACTGGGATTTTCAATATCAATTCCACTGAAATAATCGTCACATACCTCCAGAGATTCTACTTTCAAATTTACTTTGTGCAAAACTTCTGAATATGGTCCTTTAGGGGATAACTTGCCCCAACCTTACGACAAAAAAAATCTAATAAATTTATTTTTAAAATAGCACAATGTAAAAGGAATTACGTTCTTACTACAAACCAATAACTTTTACATGTTCTCCTTTAAGATTTACTTTATCCTTTGGCATACAAACTGGTTCAACGAAAGGATTAAAACCTATCTTTTCTGTTACTAACAGTGCAATATCAAATTCTACTTCTCCTTTCTTATCATATAGTTCATGTTCGATTACTTTTACCACATTAAGCATTACAGCAGTTTTTGTGTCTTGAGCTGTAAATGAAAGAATATATTTTAAAATATGGAAAAGCCACATAAAGGAAAGTAAACTTATAAACATGTAATTTCACCCGATTGATTTACCCAATATGCGGATAATTTACGTATATGTTTTAATGTTTACCTTTTAGCAATGTATAATGGTTTTCTTATTTTCCCCATAAGGCATCCCAAAATATGGAGGAAACAATAAATTGAAACCATCTTGTTTACACTATCAAATGCAGTATTATAAATGATAATAGTAAAACTACAAATAAAGGCCAAAAGTTTTAAAAAAGAACCTGTTACAGCATCAGCACAAAAAAAAAAAATATAATTTACTATTCACTCCAGTTTCGGGCGCACACTTATTATATTTTTTGTTTGAGGGGAAAAAGGAAATCTTAAAGTGAGAACGCCTAGAAAGTGGGGCCACAACTTCACCTCATGCAATCTATGCCGAAAGGCCCAGTTTGGAAATCATATTAAAGAGAATATTTATATTAAATTTAGCACATTTTTTCCTCTTTTTTCTAAAAAATTTTAGACCATCAATTCTGGTGGGAGGGAACACTAAGACAGAACCGCTTTCAACCTTGGTAAGGCGAAGCTGGAGCACGTGCTATTAATCACTGAGGATCCAAAATGGATCTCCTAGGGTAGGTCGCGGTGGAATGAGGCTCAACCACCTTTTTGTTAATCTAATGTAATCTACCTTCACCTTTAGAAAAACAGCACTTACGATCATAAATGTTGTGGTCGCCAACAATAACGGCTAATTTCTCATGTCTCCTAGACTCAGTACAATGGGCTGCAGTGAGCACATGGAAGGCTGATATAATCGTACCACCACAGAACACGAATGGGCTGTGTTGGGACCTAATTCCTGCTATAAATGGGAATTCATTCATTTCTGCTTCATCTCCTCCAACTATTCTGGCCTAAAAGTGAGTCTAATTCATTAACATTAAATGAATCTTTTTGAAATAACAAATAAATTATATTTATCTGATATTTTATCCGTCGTAGCATGCATATTAGTTTTGTTCCTGACCGGTTTCGGATTTTCATGCATCGTCAGACCAAATTCACCAAGTTCGTGTAGAGAGTTCACTTCAACCAAAATGTTTCACCAACTTCGTGTAGAGAGTTCACTTCAACGAAATGTTTCACCATTCGTGAAGAGAGATCACTTCAACGAAATGTTTCGAATTTGCTCTGATGATGGATGAAAATCCGAAACCTGTCAGGAACAAAACTAATATGCATGCTACGAATAAAATACCGGATGTTATCCAGCATTGCGGACATTCAGTAAAGTAATGCTTTTGGTTGTAGTTTTTACAGATAAGTTACTGTAGGATCCCATGATGTCCAAATGGAATGTCAAGTATGAACTTTCTACTATTTTTGGTGGACACCAAATTTGGTGTACTAACTATGAATATAGAGATCTATCACTTTTGTTTGAAACTATTTGTCGGAAATTCATCATTGAGAAAAAGTCATTTTATTAATTTTAAATCCTCCCATTGATAAAAAATGAAGATAACAATTAGTAAAAATTATAAGTTTAAAAAAAATTTTCAATTACGGTTTTGTAAACTGCAATAAGAAAAAGTTGTGTGAGTTTTCAAAAAGTCATTTTTTTGTAGTAAAAAGAAAAAAAAAGAAGATATTTATATTTCATATAATGGAGATAAGTTCACGACAATAAAAGTACACTTTTTTTTATCACAACACTTATATGCTTTTAGATGCGGATACCGATTATAATCTAATGTCTAAATTTTAGAGCATAACTTTAAAATAGTAACTTATTATAAGTTAATTACAAGATTACCTGATTTTTATTAAGTCGGCCACAAGGGCAACTAGTTCTTCTATCACCAGGAGTCACCCCATATTCAACCTCATCATCCTCATCAACAACTGACCTTGTAAGCGCAGTTAAAGTTGCCAGGAAATACAAGATAAATTTGTATTTCATTTTAATAATTAGTTTTAATCCCCTTAAAAAACAAAAAATGATAAAAATTATAAATAAAGTAACAAAGGATATATATATATCCGTCTGTCTGAGCATGCATGAACGTGTAGGATATTTTCTGAATTTAGAAATTATATATATATAATTGTACATATATACAATTTCTAAACTCAGAAAATATCCTAACGTTCATGCATGCTCAGACGGACTGGTATCTATGTATTTTTAAATTACTTTACTTTCATTTTGTATGTATGAGTGTGTGGTACAAAATTATTTAAAAACTATTAATTAGGTCATTTGTAATATATTTCCTTAATTATTATGACGTACATTTTATACGAACTGGAAGCTGAACTGGTTTTTCTGCAGACAAAAATTCGATATAATATACTCAGCAGATATGCTTATTAGATTTTTGTGATAAATTATTAATTAATTTATATTATTAATTGAATTAACTCCGCTTACAAAGCAAAAAAAAACGTAAATTTTAACTTCAGTGATAGTGATACTATAAATGGTTCTATGTGGAAGGTTTAAAAATTAAACTAATATAAGATAAAGTTGTATTATTCCGTTAGACGCCACAGAGTAGGTCATAAGCGGTGATTGTATGAATATAATAACCAATTGTGAACGCAGAAACAAGTCAAGAAAGATTTGAATAAGAGAAAGTTGAGTTTCTTAATTATGACGAAGATGGTTCAAGCTTACAAACCTATTCTTATGTTTATTTAAAAAGTCCTATTTAATTTCAGATACCTACAATATTCAAGTTTTTTTTTTATAATAAGTTATAACATTTGCTTACTTTTATGAACAAATTTAAGTATATGTGGAACTCATCATTAGCAAATGTATATTATTTGCAAATCCAGGAAATATTATTCAGATATCACCTAGTACTGCCATTAAATACGGATACAAAAGTTAATTTAAGGATTGCCAAGATTATATTATATATCGATATCTAATTAGTTGCACTTTATAGATATAGGCGAATAAGATTATTAGTAAAGGTTTAAATGCTACCCTGTATGACTTTTTTACTCATTTCATTAACATGGAGTATGGGGTGACAAAGAAAACCGAATTGCTGTAATAGCTCTTCACAAGCTGGGCAAATCAGCTTCTAAGATTTTTGAAACACTTCTTCTGGTAATAGCATGTGTTGTTTATCCACCATTAATAGCTACAGCAAGACCGAATAAGTGACAGATAAAAATTAAATAAAACGAGAGAACCGTATAGAACTGACTGTCCTGGAGATATTTGACGTTAGGCTGCCCTATAAATAAACGTTTCCAGTAAGTATACTTTTCAAATAATAAATATAATTATTAATTAGTAAAAATAAATTTGAGAAAACTTCCCGTAGAGGGAGTAGATTAGCCGCTCCTGGAAAGTGTCGACCCCACGGGTACCAGTCGGCACACGCCACATGATTTACCACTTCTTACACCTACACTATCTCTCTACATTTACACTTCGAAGTGCATCTTACACTTCCTTCTTATAGGCCTGGACTAAAATGTATGTAGGTAATACATTTCTCTCTGCCTGTCGTAAGAGGGAACTGAAAGAGACTCTTCCCACCACTCTCCGTGAGGTGAAGAGTTATTTTTACCTACCTTCCTCGATCCTCTTCCCTGTGTCCCTTTTTATTTTTTTTAAATTGTCTGTGGGGAGGGACCAAGCCGTATGCTATCCAAAGCCCTTCTCAGCCCATATAGTTACCCCAAAGTTCGGCGCCTTCTCAGTGCATTGGTGGCCTCCGGACAGTGAGCTGTAAGAGGCTCCTAGGAAGAAAAAATCTAAGGGCAGCAGCTGGACTCGAACCCGGGACCGCTGCATTGCTAATCCAGCGCGCTACTACTGAGTTAACCCCTTCCCTTCCCTTTGTCCCTTTGTTTCTCCTTAACCCTTTCTGAATGGGTAGGCAAGGCTTGCAGTCGTAGTGAAGACAATTTGTCTAAGAGATGGGAACCCTGCAAATAAAGCCCCTGGTCCTCCAGATTGGGGGTTAATGCGTCGGGCCAGCTCCCCGAACATTTCAAAATTGTATCTATGCTTAAAAACCAAATTTTGGTTGAGGAGAACCTCAGTATTGAGAAAATCCTGAAAAAAAAATTGTCAATTACGTTTGAGAAAATTACTAACAAGTACATAATATTAAGTTTCACTAAAAGCATTGCTAGTATTCCAAATTTGGAGAGAATCGGGTAATCTGAAATGTGACATTACAGAATATTTCTGCGTTTTTTATAATTTATTTGAAAAGGCTATAAATTTTAACTTTCTCTTACTAATATAGTAAGAGGAAGTATTGCGATCGTGCCAGATTTTCGAAATAGAAAATGGTGTGTGTGTGAACAGAATATCTTAAAAACGAAAAGTCGCTCAAACTGGGTATTCTGTTTAGGTATACCACCGCATCAGACACGAAGATTTCGGGCAAAATCCATCAACGATTTAGTACGACTTTACTAAATGGATTTTTTCATTTTTTGTTTTTTTCTTGAAATGATTTTATGATTATTCAAAATGCTTAGTTCGGAAGAAGAGTTTGTCAATGAAATTATTTGACTCCATCAGAAAAGGGAACAATCGTTACTGAACACCCAGAAAAAGAGAATGTAATGGAAGCCGTTTCTGCCATCAAAAAAGCTCCAGTCTAATAAAAGCGATGGTGAAAAACCTCAGAGACTTGTTATGCGAAAGTGCAGATTTTCATAAAGTTAAACCTTTGGGCCGAATAATGTCTTGAGTGGTTTTAGACCAGATTCTCATATTTCCTCATTATAATGATGCTACGGCCACCCTGATTTTGTCTTATGATTTCTATTAATAGGGTTTTAGGAGTTTCCGGGTAGTCTAGTGGCTGGCGTCCTCGTCCGAACGGAGGGTCGATACGTTGGGGCTCTTAACAAACTTTTTTATTCAGCGATTACAATTAGTTGCGGACTTGGTAGGAACTGCGGTGTCCTGACCACATATCTCCTAATAAACAATTTTGTCAACTTGCTAACTTTGGTCATTATTCATTCCTAAGATGTATGAACATCCGAAACGATAGCTATAAGAATCAGAAACAGGCTGATCAAAATCTCCTTCTCCTGAACCTTAGACATAGAGCAGTTTAGTAAACGAAACTAGAATGGAGTGGCCTGACTAGAAGGCTTTTTGAAGCCTTTTAAGAAATTAAAATGCCCGCCACTGAAGTATCTAAGAGATAGATTGATTCAACCAGATTTTGAGCTGTCAACTGAAAAATACATCCATTTTTATTAGGCATTCTGTAAATTAATAGGAACTAATTTCGAGTGAAGAAATTATTTTTAATCTGTAAGTTGTTCTGAAATGAAGAACAAAATTTTTAGTTTATTGCACGTCATTAAATAATCTCCATTAATAATCAAGTAGTTCAGAACTTGTGATGGCTGGCGTGTTTGTTTAAGGATTTTGAATTGAGAAAGTAGCAAAAGTATGATTAGTTTATTTTAAAAAAAACCATACTATTTTTTTCAAAATGATATATTATTGACAAAAAAATAATGAATATTAGAAGAATTATAAGACAGACAATATTTCCGCTTTATTGTAAACTGCAATTACAAGTTACGAACAAGGTTAATTTACTTGGTAGTTGTGTTTGTCTCGGCAACATGAATTGTACAGATAGTAAAAGGTTCAAACCAAACGATTGTAATGAAAAAGATGCTCAGCATGGAATAAATGATTTATCTATCTTTAGGTTTGTGCGAATTCTGGCGGATCACGGTCAGCGTAAAACTGTATGTGTAGAAGGAACCCTAAAAGATAGAGAGGGCAAGGCTATTTTGTGGCTAGAAAAGTTACCGTTTAGTGAAGAATCTGTTAAATCGTTGTGCACAAATAGATCTTTATTACATAGGGAGTTTTTAAATGACATTTATGGGAGTTATACATGTAAAACCGATCCAGATATAAATGGTTAGTTTCTTTGATTAAACTCTTATATTTACTTATTGTGACTAATGTGTACTTTTTTTCCAGTTATTAAAGCTACTATTATTTATCCTGCAACCGATCAGCATATTGCCAAATTTGAAGATAAACCATTTCATATTATTGAAGAGACTCCAGAATTATATAACCATGTAACTCTACCATATATTTTGAAAGAACAGTTTGACATTCAGGTAAAAGTTGATTTGCAATTTTTTACAAAAAAAAAAGAAAAGAAGTGATTATTGTTGCTGCTAAGTTGATCTTACTTTTCATCTCATTATATATATTCTATGCGTTTGATTTAGTGGGTTTATAATGTATTAGAGCATAAACATGAAACAGAGAGAATAGTATTTGAAGACGAAGATCCTAATACAGGATTTGTTTTACTACCTGATTTAAAGTGGAATGGTAAGCAAACTGAAGATTTATATTTATTAGCTCTGGTTCGTCCCCGAAGTATTAAATCTTTAAGGGATCTCTCTGCAGAGCATTTACCGTTGTTAAGAAACATCCTGAACAAGGGCACTGTAAGTTTATATTTCAATTCTTTCAATTATATTATTGGCTGACATACTTCTGTTTAAAATGTTATTATTTAGAGGGTTCTTAAGATTCAAGATTAAGGACAAATGGGGTTATTTAAGAAAGTGAAAGTTTTTGAAGTTTGCTATTAGTTTCTAATCAATTCTTCTTTTTATTTAAAGCAAGCTATAGCAAAAAAGTACAACCTTCCAAAGAGCCAGCTTAGGATTTATATCCACTATCAACCAACTTTTTATCATCTTCATGTACACTTTACATATCTCAAGTACGAAGCTCCAGGTAAAGTACACATCTGTTATCTTAGTTTGCATAATGCTAGTAGTTAAGAAGTAATGAATAGATAAAGCCAAACTGATAAGACGTGTCGGTTATATGCCCCACTTAGATAGAGTGTTTGCTTATTAGGGCACATTAACGTTCTATTAATATCTATAGGGTAGGCTTTTTATTTGTATATTTATGCAGTTCCATTCATTGGGGGATGAACTTGTTCGCGTCCGAGATTGTTCTCATGTGCCCCCAGGATATCCAACTAAACGAACAGCATCAATCGCCAACGCAGCTTAGTTCTTTTATGCTGGGCCGCGCGACGGTGAATGACTGAATAGCCGAATCCTGGCATAGGAAAAAAAAATTCTTTGTTGTTCTACAAGAAGTTACTAAAAGATAAGATTCATTAAAGCAAAAAAATTAAGGATTGGTCTGGATAAAAAATAAATAAAAAAGTACTTAAGAGACAGCATTTCTGTAAATTGGTTATATTATGGAATGGATATAATAACATTTCTATGAAAGAGAAATGTAATATAATGGATCCACAAGAATATCAAGCTTTTAGGTGAAACACACTTGTTTGAAACTTTTCGGAAAATTAATACGTACAGATACAATTTGAGCTTAAGCTCTGTATATCATACTGTTTACTTGAATTTCATTTCTAGAAATAGAACTATGAATTCCTCTAAGGAAAAAAAATTTGATTTTAAGAAATGGTCTGTGTGTACAACAAAACGAAAAAGCAGAAAGATTCAAACATATTTCATTTTGGTACAGGCATGGATCTGGTAACGGATTCGGCCAAAATCGATTAACTGGTACATTTTATTGAAGGTATTTTTCACTTTTAGTGTTCTCAAACACGGCGCCAATATTTTCAGAGTGAAATTGTCAGGTAGCACAATTCAGAGTCACATATTCCACGTTCTCACAAATGGTTTAACCAGGTATTTTTATGGGCGATGATCACAAAATAGTCTGTTTTTGCGATGTTTCTGGCCTAGCAAAGCACTGATCTCAACCACTTAATGGTATACTACTACACATGGAACGGTCTACAACTTAGAAGTTGAGAAATATAGAAAGAGAATTTTAGTATAATGGTACGTTTAGATCTGACATTTATTGCAAGAAATTTCTGTCGGACAGTAAGTGTCGCTAATGTAAACGGTACGAAATTTCTGTCTGATATAAGTAGTTCAAATGTCAGTAACATGTGTCCTACACATCTATATACGTAGGTATAAACACTATTACATACAAGTTCAAACTCGCCTGACAAAAATTGCTTTAGTTTAGAAATAAGTGTCGGTGCATTTAGTTTAACATGGGTGAGCAGCGAGAGTGGGTGAAAAGAGAAGTCGAAGAATTAATCGACATGTATCGTAACAAATCCGAATAATGGGACTTATTTGCATATTGGTATTCGGAACAAGTGACTCAAACTTGCATAAGAGTCACCTGTAAATATACTTATATTTAAAACAATAAAGAATTTATATAATTAGCCATTTTATCAATCAACCGAACCTACTTACCCAATGGTAAAAACCGTAAATTTACAGCAAGTCTTTCGCGTACAATAATAGCTGTTCTGAATTTCGTATCTTGCTTGCTTACAATAGGCCAAATTTTACTAGCTTGCTTTTCGAAATGAGATGGTTTCATTCTTACAAAATTTGTGAATTGTGTTGGATCGTAAGTTCAGACATTAACTGATTGTATGCACCTTGTTTTTCACGTCTCAAAATCCACACAGAACGCTTTTTCTTCTTTTTTTCTAATAACCCCAGAATAATTACGAGCTGCAATTTTTCTTTTTGATGCCTTCATCGTCAAATGACCGTCTGACAGTAATCTGATTTTTTGCAATGAAAGAAATGTATAGGCTACAAGTACCAGGTGTAAACTGTTAAGACATTTGTGCAATGGCACAAAATTTTGACGGTGCCGTACACATATCCATGCTACAAATATCACGTAATTTCTGTCACAATGTAAACACTGAACATAACTTACTGTCCGACACTTGACATAAGTGTCTGGATAGAAGACGTACCCTAAGTGCTTCATACCAGAGTTTTCGTAACACAAATAATTGTGCTCTTTTTTCTTTCCACTATTGGTCACATCTCTTAGCAATTCTAGTGCTTGAATTATTTTTTTGGCACCTTTTATAATCCTTAGTTCTTCATTCTTGATAACGTCTGTTGTATTTATAAGTATTATATTGTGCAGCCAAGA
Source organism: Triatoma infestans (assembly GCA_011037195.1). Classification (NCBI taxonomy): domain Eukaryota; kingdom Metazoa; phylum Arthropoda; class Insecta; order Hemiptera; family Reduviidae; genus Triatoma; species Triatoma infestans. The sequence continues at coordinate 94,441 of JAAEAF010003567.1, forward strand.
CACTAGCAGTTCGATTCTTATTCCTTGACTAGTCTCTACCCTCTTAGGCGAGATTGTTTAAAAAAAAAGTGATTGCTGGATGCACGAATAAAAACAGTAGATCAGAAGTACCATTTTACATGATACGCACATGTGTATTTTATAACAAGAGGCATGAACGATTTCCAAGTTAAAAATACTATAGGTATATATGTAGTCAATTTTGCAGACAGTTTTTCACACATGTTTTTTAAACATATAAATAAATTTACATAAACGTGATAAATGAGTAAAGTAGAAATTGTAGAGATGCGCAGATGCAAGAGAATATTTGTGTGTAGTTAATTACAGTGGTCTGAGGTAAGGTAAAAAATATCCACACGCAATAGTTGCATACATCAAGCACTTCTGCAACTCTATTAAAATTTTATTTAATTTTTACAAATTCTCTTAAAAATTGTACTTCAGTTTTAGTCGCTGCGGTAATTTTTGTAACACTTTTAAGTAGGCCTGAACATCAAAAAGTTGGTTTCGTACTTATTCAAATAAAAGTGGTCGACCTAAATTGACCTGTGGGCAATTGTTGGGTTCGAAGGCTTAGAGCAGATGTTCCCAAACTTAGTTGGCCTACCGCCCCACTTTCCAATAAAAAATTACTCAGCGCCCGTCTGAAAATTTACCTTCTCTTAGCGAAAAAACAGAAAGATGCAGTGTCATATTTGCTCGTAATAACTAATCGCGGTGATTTAAGATTGTTGCTGACAAAGATAGAGCCGAATATTTATATAAATTATAAATGTATATATTATACTCTTGAGACCATAAAATTATACCTCGGAGTCGCCAGTTTGCCTCCCGCGTGTAACTACTAAATTTATATAAAATTATAGAAATTGCCATAATAACATTCGCATTACACAGAAAATTACAAAAACAAAGGATAATATTAAAATAAAAATCACGAATAACCTTAAAAATAATTCCAGATGAAGAATGAAACTATTGCGATGCTATTAATCTGTAAAATATTCGGCTCTTACTTTGTCAGCAACAATTTTAAATCATCGCAATTAGTTATTAGGGGTTTCATTTCAAAGGATGCAATGGCATACTTAATTACCATTGAATTCAAAATAGGTACGTAATTGCAATTGAATTTATTTCATTGTATGCAATGGCATACAAACAGTTAACGCCATATAAAAAAAGATGTAAAACTACTGAAGTATTTGATATTTATTAAGAAACTGAAGTACTTCCACCCACCACGGCTTCCTATGTTGCTCAACAGATGAAACTACGAACGGTTTTTTGAAATTATATTCTCTTTCAACCTTCAATTTTATCTGGGGATTCTCCCGCCCCTCTGAAACGCCCACCAGAGGATGTTATCGCCCACTTTAGGAATCACTAGCCTAGAGCATCTCCACAGTTAAGGAAGGCGAGTGGTCAGTAAAACAAAAGTATTATAATAATTGACATGGTGATTGCTGCCCATCTTGTAAAGACAACTGACTCGGCGATTTTCTAGTTACTTTTGCAAGTTACTGGGCCCTTCGTCTCGCAGACCAGTTGAAACCGGCTTTATTTTCGATTGTTTATTTCCAATAGTCGGGTTAAACAAATATAATGAACTTTGTTCTTCCTTATTCTGTTCACGATGGTAAATTCTTTTTCTCTCAAGTTAAATGGATAAACCACTTTCGATTTTTTTTAAAAATTTTATATATATGTATGCAATTTATCAAGTTCTATAATGCATCTTGAATTTAAGAAAACATAAGTTTAAAATTAATCTTAAAAGAATGTTGCAGTTTCTACAGAGGTATGCCAATAGGAAGTTATTCTTGTCATACTAGAAGTGGATGATATACTGATCACTTTTAAGAAGATTAATGCGAATTAAAACAATAAATTAATGCTTCAAAATTTAATCTCTATTAAATTTGTTTTCCTAATTATTCTTACTAACTTTTTTTCAGGTATATTTACGGAGAAATCTCATTTATTGAGTTCAGTAATTAACAACATCGAACTGTTACCTGATTATTATCAGAAAGCAACTTTGTCATTTGTCCTTCGTGAAGGTGAAAATCTTTTGCCCCTAATTAATGAATATATAAAAAAGGTTTGTATTGTTTTTTGCATAAATCCTCTTCTTGACTCTTTAAGTAAAATTGTTTTTCATCGACTTCTTGAATATTTTATAAGTATGAATTCTAAACTTTAGGGATTGATATCTTTGGTCAAAAGAAGAAAAAAATACTCCTTAGGTATAATTATAAGTCGTATCTGAGAGATTAAAATTTTTATTAAAATACATGGGAAAAGATTGTTGTAATTTTGTTTATCTGATTTTCTAAGATGGATTTATATTTTCTGTAATGCATAAAATGAACCTTCTTGAATTGAATGTAGTTTCAGAATTGCGCACTTTATTTTGTTCAAATATAAAAATCGAAGATAATGTTTTAGATGTCAGGTGCAAACTTTATTTCTTTAATATTTTTTTTCTAATGTATTTTTGTGTAAATCTTTTTAATATCATGAGAAGGGAAGGGAAAGGGATTAGCTCAGTGGTTCGTGTCCAGCTGTGCTGCCCTTAGATTTTCTCTTCCTAGAAGCCTCTTCAGCTCAGTGACAGTGGACAGTGTTGGCTGTAATGAGAGAACACTGTCCCGAGGCCGGCGATGCACTGAGAAGGGCTCCGGGCGCCAATGCCCATACAAAAAAAAAACGAGAAAAAGGTCAAAATTGTTTGTTCGCCATTTCATTGTGACACATTGTTTCTTTAAGGAGGTAAACAGGCATTCCTTGGCTTTTTTGTTTTTCTTCTGAATGATCCAGGGAATCGATCACTAAAGTTGGACTTTGTAAACCCATGGCATCAATTAATTGTTATATTTGTTTTGTTTTTTTACCTATTCAGGACTTTTGTTTTTTCAGGAAAATTCCATCTAAAAATGGCGTATCAGGTAATTGTAGAATATCGACCGAAAATAAGAGCATGCCAGTTCTTTGTTAAAGCTAAACTGAATGAAGAATCAATCGAAATTGTATTGAAAGATAATGTTGCATTAATTTTATCCGGCCATAACACAACAGAAATAACATTTCCAGATTCTGTGCAACATATTGTTAACAGTGTCTCTGGATTAAACTTCATGGAGGATTTCATTTGTTTTAGAACTAGAACAAAACCCGACAAAATGTTTGGAACTTTTGAAAGAGAGCTGATTTTATCAAATGAAGAAGAATCCATACATAATTATGTGCCCCATGTACAAGTTGGAAAAACAGTCAGAATTTTTTGTAGACATTGTTTATCTGCATTAACCAAAGAAGTTTGTTTTGAACGTAGGTTACCTTTGCCTTTATTTTCAAGTGCTGAAGACTACTTCTGTCATCACAAACTATCTACAGATGATTTACTAAATCCTAGATTAAAAGATTGTCTTTACGGTTTATACTTCTATAAAATTAATCCTGCAGTATTCGAATGTGACATATTGGAGGAAAATATATTTGTCTGTCCAAATTGCTCTTCATGGTTGGGCATTTCATCACTTGGCTTTGTACAGTTGTGGAATTCAACAACAATCCTAAATGATTGTTCACCAATGGCAAGTGATGATAATGTAGCACTGCAGGATTTTTTGAATTTAATAGAAATGGCAACTTCCGAAAAACATGCAGGATGTAAAACTAACAAATTAATATTATACTGCACAGGTGTGACAAATGTTTCCACTGATCAATACCTTCTCATTTGGATTATGGAAAAAAAATTAAACATTTTCACTAGTAGTGGCCCAGTATCTGATGGAATCAAACTAAATCATGATAAAGTTTGTAAAGTGTTATATTTATTCGAAAATCATAAAAGTGATAAAGTGAAAGAATGGCTGAATTTTAATGAGGCCAATTGTGTTCCAATATCAAAAAACATGTTTGTCGAAGGGCATGAACATTTAAAACGCATGTCTCTTAATGTACCTACAAAATTTAGAAATGCTAACGATATGTATGTATCTTACATAGGAAATTTGAAATAAATATTTGATTTTGAAAAAAAAGACTATTATTAAATTATTATTAATATTACATGCAAATAATTGTACTATTATTTAACTTACAAATTAAAAAAAATTACATATATTCTTGAATAGCTTATTAGTTCACACCAATTTGGAACTAAAAAAAAAAAATAAATATATAAAAACTGTGTGTCACTCTATCATAACTATAAATTATGTCATAAACATAAAAACAATTTGTATAATTTGTAAAATCTTTTTTACAGAATCTAGGGCTTAATTCAAAATTAGCCTTAAGTATTTTCTTAAACCTACAATATAAAGAAGTAAGTCACAAATTGTAGGTACGTAATTGCAAGTGTTTACATCTGGAATGTGTGTATACTTTTATTTTGATGGAGGAGGCTGGGAAGTGTTAGTCTGACCAGCTGCAGCTGCGTTTTGGGATTGATACCAATTCTGCCAGTTCTGAAATAGAAAAGAGAACGTAAAAAATCTAGTATTTATTATAAAAAGTGATGTTCCCATATTGCAATATTTATCAATCAATTGCAGTGCTTTCTTCAACCGTAATTTCTGTCACTTTTTCAACACTTTTAACTAGGCCTTAACATCAAAAAAGTGGTTTCATACTTATTCAAATAAAAGTGGTTGATATGTATGCAAGTTGAAGAAAAGTCTGCGTTATTCTTCAAAGTTTTGATGAAAAACGCAAAAATTGGAAATTTTCTTAAATGATGCTGATCCTGTTTTTTTTTTTTTGTAATACTTCAAGTTTTTTATTTCCAAAAATCGGTATTTTACCGTACAGCAGCAAAAGGAGGTATTTATAGGAAACTTGTAGAAATATCAATCCCAATTGATAACAAAGCATTTATTTTATCAAATTAATGGAAATCGACGAAGCCGTTAGTAAAGCAATCATGATTACAAAAAAAAAGTCAGTATATCGGCACTTAATACAGATTCTATGTGGAACCGCTAGTAGTCATTAAACGAAAATCAAATTGGAACGTTTTATTATTAATGTTACTTTTTCACAGAGAAAGAAATCAATTTATAAAATCTTACTCGATGAACGTAATTCTTTCTTTTCTGCATATAAAAAAAAGGAAAAATTCAAATGTGAAACACATGACTTCCTGTTGTTGCACTTTTCAAGTTTTCTTGGAACACATTTTGTTCAAACGTGAATTTCACAAAGGATTTACACTTAATGCATACGTGGGTGAAACCATACCATTTTAATGATATCTTAATAAGAGTAAACAGTAACTTAAGAAATACCCATATATTTCAAAAAGAAATTATAAAATCCGGAGTGATATATCTAGACTATCTTCAAGATGCATTTAACAAATTTCATTCAAACTATAGCACTGGTCAAAAAGCACATGGAAAGCGAGTCCCAGCGTAAAAACCGCTCTCTAAAAACTGTTCAAATAAAAATAGCAAACCCTTATACTAGAGAAAGTGTGCAAAGTTTGCTGAGGAGCTCGTCCGAGCTTTTTTCGAGGAGTTAGGGAAACAAATAAAAAAGAAACAGGAGTGCTTTCAGTTGATGTACTGGAATGTTTTTATGTTATGCTATTCACACATTGACAAACAAACAGACCATTCTCTAAAAACAATTTATTTCGTAATCAAATGACCTTAAAAACTCAATTAAAAAAAATTGACGGGTAACAATTTGTTAAAATATGTATGACCGTTGAAAATTCAGGTTCAGTAATTAAGTATTACAATACCTCTTCTTAGTAAAATTAAAAAACCCTAACGATTTACCTGGCCCCAATTTTGATACCCAGGATAACCATATTGCCAGTTACCGTAACCAGCAGCCTGGCTGTAACCTTGTTGATTGTATCCTTGACTGTATGTTTGGTTATAACCTAGAAACAAAAAGTAAAGGAATATTAAACATTTTTTCTGATTTAAAATTATACTACAAACTTATAGAATGTTTACAGTACCTTTCCATCCCTGCTGGTAGTTGCCCCACTGTTGCTGTTGCTGAGGATTTCCCCAGGGCTGTTGGGTACCCCAAGATCCACCGCCACCTGCTGCTGCCATCTGTCCTTGACCCTGTCCCCCTCCGGACTGATACTGTCCCCACTGGCTGTTAGACTGGGGATTAGCAGAGGAGATTGTGCCCCCTGATGAACCTGAGTTGAGATTTCCACCACCTCCGCCTCCTCCAGAGCCACCACCACCTTGGCCCCCTCGTTTGTTCCAATTATCTCGTCCGCTGTCTCTATTTGAATAATTACCTCCTCCGCCTTGCCTTCCACCATCACGGCCACCGCCGCCTCCACCACCTCCTCCCCTCCCTCTATTTCTATCTCCGCCAAAATTGCCTCCTCTTGAATTTCTATCTAAATCATAATCCCTATTGCCTCCTCTGTTACCACCTTGATTACCGCCTCTCCAACCGCCACCTCCTCGGTCACCACCAGTACCACCACCTTGTCTATATCCTCCTCCTCCTCCACCTCCGCTTCCACCATGGTTCCTAAAATAAAAATTTGGTATGAAACACAAGTCTAACCATTTCAACGGAATGAATACAAAAGAAATATTCCTCTCGATACCCTCATACAGTCTATGATGAATGCTCTTACCTTACAACCAGGTTGGTAAATAATTTTACAAAATGAGTCTTCTGTATGACCAATTTGTTTTAAACCAGAGTTTTAAAAAGTTGAACAAAATTTAACCAAGTAAAAAAAAGGTTCATTCTGCCGCCGAGAATGTTATAAAATATGTGAGGAGGTTTGAATGAACGGTCTGCTCAATTTTATTTCAAACATTTAAGAAGCAGAACCAATCTTCCAAAAAGAAAAACAGTCACATTGTCAGTTATCAATGATTAATGAGGAACTTTATTGAAACGACAAAAAATGACAGGTACCATTTCTAAGAATTTGCCGAATTTTTAAAATTTAATTGTCATTTTTAATATGGTTAGCCACAGAAAAGCTTAAGCAGAGCCTGCTAAGAATCTACAGAATAAGAAATTAATTCTCGTCTGAACTTGGCTCCCCACACTTTTCATAACAGAAAAGATAAAAGAACATTATAGGTAAATGTTTCAATGACATTTTTAGAAATATGCCGGACCCCCTTCAATTGATACTAGTTTCTTTAATAGATACAAGAAACTCATTCCCATTTAGTGCTATAATGTTTTTTGTGTAAGCGAACCGATTTTCTTTAAACTCGGAATTCTAGCATCATAATTAGATTCTAGCATGCTAATACAGATAACAGAATGGTATAATAAACTGAAATGGCACTTTAGAGTAAAAAACCCACCATTCCCACAAAACTCACTTGATTTTCCCAGACAAAAATTTCAAATAAGTCATACAACTACATATATGTATGTATACACACAGTATACACATATATGTATGTATACAGTAATCATATAATGTGTTCAGTGAATGCAAAATTGAAAGAAAATACTCGCAGCTGGAGCCGTCTTCCAGAAAATCGTGAAAAACTGAAAATAGTAACACTCAGTAAAGTGGATACCTCCAGCTGACAGATTTTGATCAAAACTTAATTCGGTGTCGATACGCTGACACCAAATTAATAAACAAATTTGAACTTTCTGCGATTTTTTTTTTTTTTTTTTTTTATTTAGGTATGCTGACCGATACCAATACACAAGAAGTTTCGTAGCCTATCACAGACTACCCAGACGCAAGAACAGTTTTATGGACACTACATCAAATTTATAAAAAGTATTGATTTTAAAGATTTCAAATTTACTTTCTCAAATTAAAACTAATTTTTCATATTGTCATCTTTGAAAGTTTATTCCTGAAATTATGGTAATTATTTTTGTTACTTTTCCGTTATTATTTATGGTTTTCTTTATATAATAATATTCATAGTGCATGCATCAATTAACTCTAGTGTTTTCACCAGGAGTAAACTAGTTACTTTCACCAGGAAAAAAACATAACACACATAGTAAAAGAGTAAGACCAATTTCTAAAATCCACTGATTTGATCTCAGGGGAAGTGAAAATGATTATTTCCAGCGAAAACTGGATAACGAAAATTTGACACGATCGCATTACTTCCTCTTTCTGGAATTAAGAAGTATATTACAATTATAATTGGCAAATTTTCAATGTATACTAGAAATTTTTTCGACTTTTATTCCCTACAAATATAAGGGTTGGAATTACACTTGTTTATCTTGCATCACCCTATATATATATATCCACCCCACTTACAACGCTTTGTAATTTAACTCATGAGTACTCAAGAACCCCTAAAATAAATTTTTGAAGAAAAAATATTTCAAGAAAAATGATGATAGATTTATACACTGTGCAGTTAGCATTTTAAGTTTAAAGAGAATCGTTGGAAAATCAGCATGATCCTGAAGAAGCCTATTACAAAATGAAAGAAATTACTGACGCGGTTTCAACCGAGAGACCAAGTGTTTTGAAAAAAAGAAAAGATATTTCCAAGCTGAGTAGTACCTATTGTCTCTCCATCTATCAGCTGCTCCTCGTGGCGGCCAGCCACCTCTTCCTCCTCCACCGCCATGTCCTCCTCCTCCTCCACCACCGCCGCCGCCACCACCACCACCACCGGGTGGTCCTCCTATAGAAAAAAGTTACAATTAGAAAATTATAATCAAAATAAATTAAAATTTAAATAATGAATACCCGAACATATTATAAATAAACAAAGTTTATGACCTCTCGTCACTCTAAGAGATTCGGCCAGTGAATTAACGATCGCTTTTATAAAGAATTTTGGCGCAGTGTTCCTTTATGCGAGAATTCATTACCCAAAAAATGTTGCCAAACAAATGCTGAAAAATTTTCTAAGAAAATTTTTAAGTAAGTACATAACATTTGCATTCCAAGTTAAACAAATACTCCTCATTTTAATTTGTATCCAAAGATTAATGGATAAAATTTTAATTGTCTTAAATAAAAATATTCCGTAAGGAATAAAAAAAACAATATTTAAATATAAAAGACAATATTTTCATACTGAAATTGCAGTTTTCAAAAAATTGCCAATCCAAAATGGATTATTTATAACCGTGAACTGGTTTGTACCAGATTATTAATAATTACACTTAAGTCATCTAGAACGGACTGCATTCCTCTCTCGTTTTGTGGTGGTTTCTGGCATGTGTGCTGCTTTTTAAAAATTCACTTCTGTCATCTGCTGGACTCACGTCCTCATGTGGCTCTCTCCTTTCTTAATTTCACTTTAAACATTATGTATGTTATATGATCTTTAGATGCCCAATTTTTGTGTCTTTTATTTATTTAGTTAGTTTTATTATGATAACTTTTATTTTTAAATCTCGCTTTCAATTAAGTTGGTTCTAGAAAAATATTCTTAATTTTAAACCACCTGAGCTGTCCGGATCCAGGAGCGTGAGCTTTCACATGTTCAAGGAGTGCATGCTATCTTCAACTGTTCCTCTATTCCAGCCTCCTTCCAAGCAAGTCCCCTATTGTTGGTCATGGCTCTAAGCCCTGTAAAAGTCTTTTGGGTGGGGATACCATAACAAAAAAAAAATGATACAATAAACCTCTATTCAATCTAATGGTATAAGCCAAAAGCTGGTAAAAAATGAATAGTATCTTTGACGACATACAAAAGTAAATTCATACTGTTTTCAGGACGACCCTAGTGTTTTCTCCACATTGTCTTATATAGTTTACAGCAAAATGTAAACTCTAAATCCTTCTTTTGTTAATATAAATTGAAAAAAAAGAAGGTTATTATTTAAGTAAATGCTAGCATTGATCGTTGTACAGAGAGATACGGTTTTTTTCAGTATGTTTCTTGAGCATTATGTAAATGCTTGAAATGCACATTTCACTATACACTGGTAATGTGATATTAGTTCAAAACGAACTAAAGAAGCATTCTTCCAAAGAAAAAATAATTACTAGCTGTGACTCAGATTTAAGTCATATCATGACTTTTCTGGAATCCTGTTTTCGAAATATTATTATACAATCTTTCATTGTTTACTTCATGAAATATAATAAAAAAAAAAATTTAAAAACAAAAAAATCATTTAGGATTATATTGATTATATAACACACTATACTGACTCCTAAATGGTGAAGAAGGTGGCGGTCCACGTCTGAATCCATCGTGCCTCTGGCCACCTGCCCCTCCGCCACCATGATGCTGTTGGTGACCGCCTCCATGTCCGAAATCTCCTCTGAACCTCTTTACATTAGGCCCGTTACTACCACGACCACCTCCGCTTCCACTACCGCCTCCGCCGCTGCCACCACCACCCATTGGACCTTTTCGTGCAAAACCAGCAGCAGCTGCCTCTTTATTGTACTTATGAACCAATGATCTCGCCTCATTCTCCTCCAATTCAGCGTAAATAATTTCAGAGAACAAGCTCTTGTCAGGCAGAACAAAGTTGGCTGTTGAAAAAAAAACAAAAAAAAGGAATCAGTTTGCCATCTTTATAAGACAAGAAAACATTTGACTTAATAAAAATAAAATAAATTAGACAAAAAATAAAATGAAAGATGTAGGCTTTCAAGTAAAAAAAAAAAAAAAACTCATGCGAGACTTATGGAAATGTAGAAGGGCGCGACAAGGATTGTGGGGGGTAGAGAGTAAAAAGTTAAGAATAAACAACGTGCTATGTAAGTATACATGCCTGGTCAAAAACTTAATTAAAATATTAAAACAACTTTCTTTTTTTGAGGTATATCGTAATCCTTTTGTTACCTTTCATTTCCATAACGGCATTTTCGGGTACATCTTTTTTTTCTTGCTGGGCCTGTTTTTGAGTCCTTGTCTTGAACTCTTCATCTGTAGGTACTATTACGACAGCCTTCCTGATGAAACCCTCAAAATTGCGCATTTTGCGCCTTTGGGCAGCCGGATAAACATTTGTCTGTGTATGTAAGACATTACGTCAAATAGCTTTAATTAAATTGAATTATTCCAGATTTTTTTTTTCTTTTTTTTCATTTAATTTTTTAAATTGTCCAAAAATTGGTATCAATAAAAACTAAACTTAAAAAATATTCTTACCATTAATACTTACGATGACTGCTTCCTCTCTAGAAGTATTAATTGCATTAATTCTAACTTAATATTAACTTAGTGTGTAACATTTAATAATATAATAACAAATGTCTCAAATGATTTCAAAATTTAGGTAAATATTTAACCCAAATTTCCTCTGGATCATAACCTCTTATCACTTTTATAAGTACGAAAAATATATTGTTTTAAAACATTATGAAAAGAATATTTAATGGACACCTTTTGTTAATATTCTTGCCTTCCTTGGATGTAAGAAAAGAAAACTAGTTTTATTAGACCCTCTTTTAGTAAATGAAAAGTTATACTTGCAGTATACATATCTTCCTTACATGTTAACATCAGTAAATATGTGTGTGAATACTTGCCAATCAGCAATAAATATTGTATCATTACCTTTCCACTCACATTCTCAATTATCCATGTAATTTATTTAAATTAATGATCCATATAGGTTACATGTTGAAATTAAAATCAGAATATAAAAAAAAATCTCTTCTCACATTTTCTTTTTTTTTCCTGTTTTATAGCTTATATGTATAAAAATGAAAATTATATTGATCAAATTTACTAAAGTGAAAAATATTCTTTTATTTAAACTTACGAATAACTTACTCACAACACTCACCTTTCATTAGATGCTCACAGCAATTTTGTTGTTCACCATAACAGTGGTTAACAAATTTATATATAAAAGAAAAATTGACTTACCAAAACAAAAAGAATGATAGGAATTCCTAATGAACGCCCCTGCAAAGTTTTTCACTTACCTTTTCTTTTCATTGGAATAACTCCTTTAATGATGGATTGTTTAAAGAGCCGACGCAATATTTAATTTTTTGGCGCATACTATGCTAAGGTTCATTAGCACCTATTTCATTTATATGAAATTGATTGCTAACATAACGATTTAACAACATTAATCGCAATAACTGCCAATAATTTATTTTTGCGTTGACTCTTTTCCTAATTTTTTTTTTTTTAATTATAAAGAAATAAGTTAAAAACTTGAATTTATACCCGAATGACCTCTTTAACTTAGATTTATTTTATTTTTATTCCATTTTAAGTTACACGGTAACAAACAAAAGCAAGATATTCGAGGAGTGATTTATTTGACCAGAGGATATTTGAAATTCCTATTATCTAACTATTCAGTTTGAAATAATATATTCTTAGCTTTATAGGTAAACCAAGGCACTTAACACAAAACACAATATAAGTACCAAACCTGATTTTGGATATTTAATATGACATGCTCGAAATTTCGCCTTTAAAAAGAATTTATATAAGATAAACTTCTTTGCATGCAGAGCAATAAGCTGTTTTTAGATAATAAATGACGGTATCAATGTGACTATATTTGTTAAGTTGTGTAAAACACTTGCTTTCTGTTACTACAATACACTTAAACTTTATTTATTTTTTTTCTTATTTGAACTAATTACTTAATATTTAAATTATTATCCTTAATACTGGGTGATGGGATTCTGAGCATACTTAACGGTACTTATTTTCCATTTGCGTTTTCATCTGAACAAAAAATTGAATAAGAATTTTGGCCTACTCTACTTTCAAACTGCAATTAGAACAAAATTTACCGAAATTAGAAAATACCATTTTATGATAGTATGTGGCAAAATAATATTTTATTTTTTTATTGCTAGCATTCATTGTTAATATTTAATAATACTCCATATTTTATACTAGTGGAACTAATATTAAATAACTGGATTTAAAACAGCAGCACTTCAGAAGAAAAAACCTGAGGTCACAGCATCTTATGATCTCCCAAAAATCAATTTCCCCGAAACATTTATCACTTCAATAGAGGAAACCTGACGACACAGTATCTTATGATCCCCCCAAAAATTTACCCGAAACATTTTTAACATATATGTGACAGATACATCAGCCACTTTTACGGGAAAATTGGGAATAATTAAAATATAAATTTAATATAATCATGTATCCAGTTGGCGTATTTTAAGAAAAAATTAATATTCCTCTTTAAAAACAAAGCGGAATATCAAATTTAGGGTTTCCTGCAATTTTTCGTTTTTGAAATATTCTGATTTATTTTTATTTTTTTTGCATTGTATGGATCCATTCCTATGATTATATTTTTTTTTAGGGGCTAATATAACGTTTATTTCTGGTAAAAATTCTATTTTCAAAATTTGACACAATCGCAAGACTTTCCAACTGTTTTGATAGAATCCTTCGTGTCTGTTCTTCTCGTGCTACCTAAACGGATTATAAACTTGGAGCTTCCTATAATTAAGAGACAACATAAAGAGAAAGTAAAAACGGACTAGTTTTAAATAACAGTGTTTTTTTTTTGTTTATAAAACTACCGTTTAAAAAAAAAAAAAAAACATGTTTATGAGGAAGGATTTGTTATTCCTACCTCTTTACTGCTATACGGGGAGGAAATAATGCGATCAATTTTTGAAAACAAGAGGTTTTACCAGATATTTATGTTCTGTGGTTTCTTAAGGATAGAAAAAATGTTTTTAGCAAATAGTCTCCCTCTTCAGCTATGTAGTGAAAAAAAAACATCCCAATAAACAACAAATTATTATAGGTAGCTTTAACTTTATAATCCATTTCTGGTATCACGAGAAGAACGACCCGAAGGATTCTATCAAGTTCCGTCACCTTTCTCAACAATTTTTGCAACTTGGTGCCATTATCTCGAACGCCTCCAACGATCTTCATTAAATTGTGCACATAAAGGCCAGATTTGTTTACTTTCCTACGGTTTTATTTTAAACATTTTTCTGGGGGAAATAGTGAGGGTTGGGGAGGGGGCAGTTACGTTGAGCTTTCCCTTGAAGAGCTTTTTCAGTTGTTGCGTCTATTTTGTTATATAATAAAGTACATTAAATATATGTTTCAATTCCAAGTATGAAGGATATTAGTTAATGGAATTGCGTCTTAAACGCAACAGAGATTCCTGGGATCTTCGAAATTTATTCGTACCCGGCTCCAACGATTTTTCTTAAACAAACGCAACGATTTTTTTCTCAAAATTTTATTAATTCTCATAACGTTACGCTCATCTATTAAAAGTTAACCTGAATTGTTGGTGTTAAATAGAACCGCTACTTAGATTCCAACATACCTAGAAACTTTGTCCTAAATACCAATAAGTAGAATTAACGTTGGTCCACAACTACTTATTCGCATGTTTAATATAATGAATGAGCAAATTAAACGTTTAATAAGAATTCAAGTTCAAAGAAATACCGCCCTTCTAATATACAGATTCGGACATTATTTTCATAATAATTTTTACCTCATTGTTCAACTTGTCTGTCAGCCATAATCCTATAAATATCTTAAAATTATATTTTCAGGAAGAGAGAGTGAAATAAGTATTTCACATCAGATTCTTTCTTCTTTTTTTCTGTTCGCTTTATTTAAATAAAATAAAATGTTAAGCTCAAGTTTTTCGAAATTTCACAACTTGACCCGTTTTGATCCATTCTTAAATTTTCTAACCAAAAAATTCTTGAAAGTCCGCTAACAAGGCACCTCTGCGCTTTAATTAGTGCACCTAACGAAGGTAGAGGTAATTGTCCTCACCAAAATTTCTCTACATGCGTTTTTGTGATTTTATTAAGGCCACTAACACATGACTATCACACTCAAACTGAATAAGAATTTTGCGATATATCTACTTATTTATAATGCTCTATAAAATGAAAAAATGAAATTGAACTTAATTTGAATATATTTCCCCGTTTTAATTTATCATTTTGTTTTATGTATCTTCAAAAATATTTATAAATGAGTAGTTTTGATGCGATTAAAAACGGTTTATTACACAGCTCTACGGGATGAGAGAATTCCTATTTGGGCGTATAATTATACTGTAGGATGGGGAACAGTGCGCATTATCTTCTCCTTGTTTATTTATAACTTTGTTAGAATTTTAGGAAGTCGACCTTTTAATCCTGAAAGTTGATTAATAATTACGTTCTAAATCTAGGTTTCGAGTGTCATGTTTTACTGAATAGTCACAAACATCGTGGGTACAAAAAAAAAATAACGGAAAATATTCTGCACTTATAATTTAACACTATGGGTCCTTACCCAAGGCAATGGGGGCATTTTACGGAAAAATAGCACCCAAATCTATTATAATACCAAGTATCCTATTCCTCCACTGCAATATGATTCACTTTTAAAATAATTACTGACTGAATAAATTATTTGAACATATTTTTAGACAAATTTTTGAATCGGACTTAAGAGAAATTTCTTCTTGACTTCTACGAATCTCTTTTTTAAATCTTTTGAGATTTAAAAAAGTAAACAAAATTGAAACCTAAAAAAAACTTATCGATAGTCTTCAAATAATATTTCTATGTTTATTACTAAAATCTATAAATCATTAAACTTGAAAATATACAATCATCTTATTAATCAGAAAAAAGTCTCTAATTTAAGACAGAGACTACTTCTGTTGAAATATCGTGATCAAATATATATATATATATAAATATTTTTTCTTGCAGATGAAATTTTGATGATTCCCAGAAAAGATTATTGTAATCGTAAAACATGAAAGAGATCATTTTCGGTTGGCACTTTTAAGTGATACTTCTTAGAACTAAGATATTATAAAATACTCTTAAAACTATATTAAAAATAGTAAAATGTAAAGAAAGACAATTCGGGTATAAATTCAAGATATACTGGCGTTTATAGAATCTATATTACCTGATCTAAAATAAAATTTCTCCTTCTATGGGCACCAATATCCATAAGTTTGTTGAGACATTTCGTACATTTATCGATAAGTATATCCCAACGTCCGCTGTAGTTGGCTTTTCTTGGCAAACCCATAACCTATACAAAAAGCAATAACTTCAATTAATTTAAGACATCTAAGTTTGTTTACTATTAATAAATGTGTAAGAGGCACCTTCCTCTGAATGTAAAGGATATTAAGTTAAATTATAAATGTCGATAAAGATCAAATTATTATATAATCATATATTGGTAATAATTATGAATGTTGAGTTTTATAAAAATAAAATGATTTTTTTTTTTTTTTACAAATGTAAAACAATTCGCTGTATAACACTCATACGACTTTCTCTTACCGCTGCTTACATAACCCCCTCACCTAAAATTTCTAATAAGCTTTCCCGGGAAAAGTTTCCAAGAAAAGTGTCAAGTCTCTTGTATAAAGTTAGGGTATCCAAATTTAATGAAATCAGTCGTTTTTTTTTATGAAGAAAATAGCAATAAAATAAACTAAAGTCCGGTCAACCAATTTTGGAAACATACTTAATTCTGGTTAATATTATATAGACGATTGTATAATAAACTGAACTGCACTTAGAGGAAAACAGCCCCACCCTTCCCTCAAAATCCCTTACATGAAATGTATCAAATTAAAGTTGGAGCTTTTTATATGTTTAGTTTATATATTCTAACTAAATGAAAATCTTGGAGTCGTTTTCAAGAAAATACTAAATAACTGATTTTTCAGTTATTTAGTGTTTTCTTGAAAACGATATATAACATATATATGGATACATACTTATGGATGACATATATACAGGCTAAGTATAGGGACATATACATATGGATATATATAAAGAAATATATCATATATCTAAATAATATATATATATAATATATAGATATAGATACATACATAAAACCACTTCCATCAAAGTATTTCGTACTTGGGGAAACTCAAAATGTGAATTTCCGGTGAAAATTCGATATCGAAAATTTCACACGATCGCAATACTTCCTTTTCAGTAAGAGGAAGTAATAATTGGATCATACAAATAACTCTACTTAAATAGCATCTTACCTTCATTTTATCTATTAATGCATTTGTACCAATAATATTGTAACGCTTTTCAGGGTGTTCTTTAGCGTAATTATTAGCCCAAGTTGTTTTACCACAAGCTGGAAGTCCGCACATCATTATCATCTGAAATAACCAACAAACTAATTAATAGATTTCATATTAAGTTGGTGATTTAATTCTACAGTGAAAAACAGTCTGAAGGAAAAAAAAAAAAAAAAAGCTACAATTTTACAAAATTTTTTGGAAATTCCGCATCTGAACGAGAGAGGACACCTGCGTTTTTTCAGTTTTTGTTGCTTCTTTATCTTTGTTTCGAGACAGGTAGGCCAAGAAACTCTCATTTAAAGCCTACGAATGGTTGAGACACAACCAAAAATGGCTAATTTACAGGGGCCGACTAAATAGGTTTCAGTCTGATCAAAATTTACAAATAGATCTCTAATATTAGCAAATGACTAATTACGAATCTTATAGTAGTGAATAGGATGGCACTCACAAGTTTCCAGAATTTACAAAAATATAAAACTTCTGATATGGAAATATTGAAACGAAATATTTTTAAGCAATTTGTCCCTTCTATTGTTCAGCATCGGACATTGTTTTCATTATTCCATTCAATGAAGCAATCAATTTTGAAGTCATTGCTCGACTTACATCTAGTGACCTTATAAATAGACATCATATAATATATAATATTTTAAATATTAATAAGCTTAATTTCTTAATGTTATTAATTACAATTATTATAAAACCTAACAAATTTTACAACTAAATTTTAAAAAAATGAATAGAAATGCAGAGCAACCTCGCAATCACTACGTTTTTCTGGTCTTTTCGGCCCAGCAACAGCCTTCTCAACGGGGAAGTTCTTTACAAACGTGAAATCTTGCTGAATTTCACCCCATGGATCTGTCTGGCCAAAATTCACAGCGAATTTTACGTTTTTGGATAGCACATGAGGGGCTAACGCTTTACCCTGAAGTTCATCTTTAGGAAGTTGCCATGCAACATTCAAATATTCACCATTAACACTATAAGATATTATGAAATCCGTTTCCGTGAACTCCTATAAAGATAAAAAAAAGAGCAGATTAAACAAGAATTTAAACAAAAGTAATAATCTGTCCAATTCCTGGCACTTTATGTCATGATTTGGATGATACCGTGTGAAAAAAAATATACTAACCAAATAAGTAGTAACAACATCGCCTTCACCGAATGGTTTACCGTAATTTGTGAATTGGCAATCAACAGATATTTTTCCTGTTCCACCATATCCAAAGGAAAGAGGTTCTTCACCTGTAAAATTTTGCAAGATGTAGTAAACAATGAAATACTAGATAGATAAATGGTCAAGTGAAATACAAAAAATTAATAATATTAAAAAAATTGATAGTATGATCATTAAATTTTGAATGCTTACCTAATTGCATTGAAGTATCAAAAGTTGACCAACCAATACGAAGTACATTGGGATTTGGTTCATTTTCTAAATGTGACACGTTACAATTTTCAACTAGCTAGAAATTTTATTTTTTATTAATAATAAACAAATGCTACTTCAAAATAAATTCATTTTTTTGAAATTAACTAACCTTAACTTGGAAACATAACTTTCCTTCGGTATAAGCGTATGTTCCACGGGCTCCCGCCCAAATAAAACCGAATCCCCCTTGAGTCATTGGGGTAGCAGTGTACAAAGTATCTTTGTCAATCATTAAATTTAAATCTGAATCATCTGGATTCATAAAAAGAATGTGTAAATTACACAGCTTTTATAAAGAAAAATAATAATAAATAACAAAAAAATACGTACACCAACTGAGGGTTACATCACTATCTTTGATCTCAGGTTCTTCTTCTTTAACTTGTCTAGAAGGGCTCTGCTGTCTACTAAGAACAAAATTGTTTTCCAGTAGTACATAAACTGATTTAATTTTAAATAATAAAAGAAACTTTATTATATAAAAATCATATACCTTTTGTATGGGCTTGGTGATAGTGAACGCTTTCTTTTACGATCTTCCCTATAAGAATCTCTTTCCGTTTTTATTTCATTCTCTGCCTTAATATGCTTTCCCTGGGAATTAAAAATTAATCAATCTGATTTGAACAATCACGTGACTTTCTCTTGCAGTAATTAACTTAGTCTGATTTATTTATTTAAATGGGAATTACCCACTTACAGAATTGTCATATAGCTGAAAATGTACATAGCAAACAAAAATGTTTCAGAAGTGTGTCCTAATATTTCCCACAATTTTATTATAAATGAGTTCTTTACTTCGCTCAGTTCAAAATATCATTCCTTACCTACTTGTAATACCTCGTAAGCCTACATCCAATAGGAACCGAATATTTTACTACGTTGCAATATGTATCGTAACTGGCATATATTATATGGCGTAACACATAATTCTGATTGGCTGTACCCCACAGTTCATTGTAGGCTTGATGCCAACTAGTACGTTCTTCTGCTTACAATTCCTTGTGAAGCGTTTGAATCTTGAGTGTTTCTGAAGGGAGACGGGCTGCGTGGTTTTTGTGGTATCATTATATGTGAGGTTACAGCAAGTAAGTTTTATAAGTGATTGTATATCTCCTAGATGATATTACATATTACTATTTATACTTTCAAATTTTTGTGGCGACTTATTTGAGTTTTTTTTTTTAGTTTACACCTATTTGCGACCATTTATTAAGCTTCAGTAACATTATTATTCTGATTATTACCAATCATTGCTTTGAGAAAACAATGTCGTCGAAGTAAGCATATTGTCCAACTAGGAGTGGAGAAAAACAAGGAGTCATCAATGAATGTAGGTGATGCAGCAGGGAACCTTGATACGGGTAATGATGAAATCTTATCTGCGTTACTGAAAGGTCATGTTAATATTGACGACTCCATTATTGATGTGTGCTACTATGACTGCGACACTATTGGTCTTATCCTTTACATTATCGAACCAGATGACTTGATTAATTAAAATGGAAAGCAATTTGTTGAAATTAATTCTTCACTCCCAAATTAAAGTGAGCATACACGGTTTTCATCCAACCAACAAAATATACCGAACACCAGTTCGGTATTTTGTATACCTTCCTGGATTAAGAAAAATAAAAGCAGGGATATTGCAACCTGTACCGAAATCCACCAACAAAGAAGTAACTGACTAGAGGGACACCAGGACAAAGTATATGAAAGAAATGTTTGACAGTTTGCCAACACATTATTGCCGAAAAGACAGTTCAAAAATATTCTTAGAGCAAAGTTTTAGGGCAAGAAGATAAAATAGAGGTAGATATACTGTTTCCCTTTAACTTATGTTTGATTATAGCTAAACTTATGAATATTCAGCCCAAGAAAAGATGAATGTGATACTTGTTATCCCACACAAAATTAAACAAATCTCAGATGAAGACTGCAATAAAAACAAAAAAAGAACAGGCATGGAGAAAGAAAAATAAAGAGAAAATAGCACAAAAATCTATTTTCACTTTTACGATGGATACACAAGCAGTGAAGTTATGACCGGTCTTAAACGTAAGTGCATCGTACTACAAGACAAAGATTCAGATACATAATTTTACATTAAATAATTAGCAATCTCTTCAATACACACATACTGTATGTGGTATGAAACTGAAGATCTCTGTGCTTCAATATTTGTGACGTGCATAATCGTGCATCTTGTCTCAAAGATGGGAATTAAAAATAAATAAATCTGAGGTGGACAATCACGCGACTTTCTCTTGCAGTAATTAACTAACTGCAAATTGAAAGCAAATTTTCTGTCAGATGAAAAACCATAATTCTTTTTTCAGATAGCTGTGGGTATCAAAATCGCAATGTTATTCTGTCGAATTCTCAACTGCATTTTTTTATTGAGCATAAAGTTGTTATTGAACAAAAGTATTTGGAGAAAGTTCACACTCAAATGGAGTGTGATTCGATCCACGCAATGATTGAAAGGAAATTGAAAAAGTGAACCAATCAAATATCTAGCGAATATATTAGTGTGATACGTGAAGTCTGTAAAAAACTAATGCCTTTAAAAGTACAGTACTCAACGTTTGATAATTTTTTCAATTACGATGAGAAAGCCGCGATTATCTACAGTTCAATTCGTTCAGGTAAGGCACCGAATAAACCAACAGTTTCTGATCTTAGGGCTCTGAAGTACACAACAGACGGAAAAACTGTCATTAAGCTTCATTCTGAAGACTATAAGCAACTACCCCAGAGAGTTAGAATGACAAATGTGAATATATTCTCTCCACGCAGAATTTTTCAAGAAAGACTGAAGGTTAGACACTCCAAGTAGGCAGATTTGCAGCAGCTTAAGAGAATCTTACGGAAGACACACATGGATTTCATGATTCTATGTCAAATTATGACTTAGCCAACACAAAACTAAGTTCTGTTCGACACTTTTTTTTTCGACTGTGTTTTGCTGTATTGCATGTACATTTACATAATTCCTATGCAAGTCATTCGAATATGTCTGATATTTTCCGTGATAGATAGCCTGCTTCTTTTTGTGTCATTGACCGGTTTCGGGCGTTCGCCCAACATCAGGATGTTTTTATTAAACAGTGTAATAACATAGACTTGCACAGAGCAAATGCAGTTGATACACTACTGTATCAACTGTATTTGCTCTGTGCAAGTCTATATTATTATACTGCTTAACAAACAAAAACATCCTGATGATGGGCGAACGCCCGAAACCGGTCGATGACACAAAAAGAAGCAGGCCATCACGGAAAATATCTC
The DNA here is from genome assembly GCA_011037195.1 of Triatoma infestans. NCBI lineage: Eukaryota > Metazoa > Arthropoda > Insecta > Hemiptera > Reduviidae > Triatoma > Triatoma infestans. Next base: position 116,150 of record JAAEAF010003567.1, read on the forward strand.
TGATGCTTTCCAGCTTTGCGGAACCAACCACAACTTTTCTGGCCATTGCGTACAAACATCTCATTATAATTTTAAGACCTGACGATTGGAATACCTTTTTTTTTTTAAACATATTTGTGTATGTACACAATACTTTTTATTTTGATGACTACGAAGTGGTATCAAAAAGTTAAAAACTTATTTTGTAAAATATTGTATTATACGTTTAACTTACATCGTTTCCATCAAAAGGTTCATTTTTCACATGGGATTCGTATCCTTCCTTTTCCTTTTCTTTACCATCCTTTGGCACCACCTTCAAGAACCATAGTGAAGTATAATTTTAATAAGAATATACGTAATAATGAAATATAATACAAGACAAAATCTGAAATCACCAAAATCTGAATGTTAGAGAAACTTACTTCCATTGAAGATTCATAGTAGCCCGAATCTGTAAGAGGTTCTTGCTTTATTTCCTTATCTTCTTTCTCAGATACCTGTTCGCCAGGATTTGCATCAGATTCTGTGTTTTCTTCTTCCATTTTTTCACTGTTCCGTTGGTCTTGGTAGAATTCCTCTTGGGAATTTTCCCAATGTCGATCTTCTTCACTTTGATCTTGCTGCATTTCTTCAGTAAGTTGTGCCTCTACAGATTCACTCGGCTGATCGTTTTCTCCATTTTCATTCTCAACTTGCGCAGGTTTTCCAATATTACTCTGATCATCGTCAACTTCTCCTTCTATATTATCTACATCATTCTCCTGCATATCTTGCGATTCTATAGGCTGAAACGATAACTGAAATTAAAACTTACATATAAAGTATAAATTCGTTAACAAAGTTGAATTCATCCCTTAAATATAATGTAAATCATGCTGAAAATACATAATCATCACATGCTAATTAGGAAATAGATTTCACTACAAAAAAAATTTCAACTGCTTATACAATTTTCAATACATGTGATAAATTGTACAAACATTTGAAAATATTAAATACATTACACATTTCTGAGACCTTACCAAGTACAACTAATCCAAAAATTTTGAAGGCTTTAATTCGTTAGTATTACTTTTTTACCACTTTACTTTTGTTATTGGTGAAATATTATTGTGATCTGTGTTTGCCATTTTTTATTTTATTAATATGACAGCAAAGAGATCTCAAATAATTCAAAATGTATACGTTTACTTTTAAATAAAAAACAAAATGAATATCTAATGAAAAAGCAATTTAAAAATAACATAATAATATAAGAGATATAAATGAAAAAGTTTTTAACAACAAAAAAATACGTACAGCGTCTTCATCTTGATTTCTATTGTCCGTTGAATGTTGTTCAGTAGCATTAGTTGTATTCAGTACTGATTCATTTGCAACATCATTGTCGCGATTATCTTGAGCATCATCTTCTTTGTGCCCTACTAAAATAAGTCCATGCAATATAGCATTATGTCTTGAATCAATAGCGTACTTCACCAATGATAGTAAATACGGTCAAAATATTCATATTTTTAGTTATTTTCTATCAGTGGTAATTATTAATTTCAATAAATAATAAATTTTTTAAAATGGTATGTAAATGACATCTTAGACTGAAATAGACTACGTTATTACTTTAGTTAGTGTATAATATCAAATATGGCGGCAATAAACGAGATAGCTTGGGTAGTGTTCATTACAAATACACACATCACTTAAAACAAATAAATATAAATTTAAAACTAAACCTACCACCTCCGGATTCTTTGTCCAAAGCTTCCTGTAGTCTTTCTACAAGAACAGACTTAATACCCTTGGTGTCTAGGCCTCGAGCCGATAATTCGGCTCTCAGTTCAACAACTTTTAACTTGGAAGGATTCATTTCCTCTCAAAGTAACATTTACAAATTTAAAACGTTGCACAAATTACACAAACTGTTGATGCAGAAAACATTAGACATTAGACTCTTTTAAATCCCAGCAAAAGTGAACACAACATACAATCACCATGCCAAACACCAAGCAAAACCAGCTTGCACAAGGCGGAAGTGTTTGTACCACCGCCTTTAAAATTATAGCGTCTTATACTAACGCGCGACTTTTAAAATTTTGTACTATCAATGCTATTCCGTTGTTATGGACACAAATACAACAAATTTTTTATGTAGGTAGGAAAAATACTTGAATTTAATTTTTTGCAGTATGGAACAAAAATCTTCTACACCTACGTCTAAAAAACCAGAAGAAACAACTGTCAAGGAAGAAGGTAATTTGGCTATTTTTTATTTTATTTTTTGTAATCAAAGTATTAATGAGATGTTCATTAATTTTTCTAGATAGAGAGCCTACTGACATAGAAAAAAAGATTATCGAAGCTTTTGAAGTTTTTGATCATGCTGGAAATAAGACGGTGGATGTTAGAGAAATCGGGACCATAATTCGATCTTTAGGTTACAAATTCTGATTCTTGTAAATAACTAAAATAATAATCCATTTTGGTGTAAGATCCGAATGTTCTTAACAGTATGTTTATATCAGTATGTGACGTTCTGAAAATAGAATCTTTATAGGTGAGGAAAAAGCCACAGGGTTTGCACAAGAAACGTTATGATAAAGCATTATGTCTTTGTATAACAGATAATGTTCACAGGAAGATAAAAAGATCCTTTCGATTATATATTTCATTCTTATCTAAAATTCTTTCTATTTCTTGATGAAATTAAATTTTTCAACAAACTATTTTTTCATATAAGCTTTGATCCATCTTTTAATGACGTAATATAGAATTTATCTACATCAAAACATTTAGTGAACTCATTTTTAACTGAACTGCAATCATTCAATTATACTTTTGGTGACCCTTTCCAAATATTACTAGGCGCAACGACTGTGGCCCTAAGTAACAGAACAAAAAATATAAAAAAATGTGATATGTTCACCTGCTTTCTTAATATTGTTCTCAACTTAGTTAACAGATTTTATTAAAACTTGGAACCTTAAAATACATTTAATTCAGAATCTCCTAATATCACTATTCTTGAAATAATAATGCAATCAAGTGTGAAAGATTGGTTGATTCCTCAGAGCTGGAAAGCATCAGAGATAATTTCCGTGATAGTCTGCTTCTTTTGTGGTCATCGACCGGTTTCGGGCGTTCACCCATCATCAGGATGCTTTTTGTCAAACAGTGTGATAACATATATTTGCCCAGAGCAAACTTAAGAGTGTAGCAACTAAATTTAGGAGTGTATCACTGAATTTGCTTTGTGCAAATCTATGTTATCACACTGTTTGACAAAAAGCATCCTAATGATGGGCGAACGTAGGTATAACAAATGTTATACGCATAAATGTACCAAGTCTAAAGAAGAACTTTGAATTTCACAGATTTTGACTGATACTCTCGGGCTTTCTATTTATGACCCCTTCCTATTTGAAAATATATGATTTACCTTTCCTGTGATTGTTTTCGATTTTGAGTTATACAGTTCACTTCTACATAAATATTTCATGAAAATATGAACCCTCGAAAAAGTGTATTGACGGTGAAAATTCAATTTTAAATTTCGGATTAAATGATTCTTCCTTTATCAACATTAAAAATGGCTTAGTCATGGTGGTGGAAAACAGAGATTTTGACACGCTCCTTCTTGATAAACATACTGATTTTGCCTTATGCAAATCAATGATATACTGTTTTTTTACTAATTAGGGCGCTTCAGCATGTATGGTATTGGCCCTGGAGCCTTCTCATTGCACTGCCAGTCCTCAAACATTGTTCTTTCGTTACGAACAACACTGCCCATCACTGGATTGTGAGTTGCAGAGGCTCCTAGGAAGAGAAAATCTAAGTTTTCAACTGTTCGACGTTAAACATTCGAACGTCAAATGTTCATAACCGGTCGATGACAACAAAAATGAAGTAGACTCTAATGGAAAAAATTGCTAATCAAAAATTTAGATGCACAGAGTGAGATTTTTAAACAGTTCCAAATGAGGTAGAATTCATAATTGTTTAAAAAAAAAATTAATTATCTACATCTTATAGCTGTGTTTATCGCTAATAGGGCTGAAAATGAGCGATTTCGAGTATTTCTTGGTAGGCATTTTAATAAACGTTTGGTAATTGGAAGGCCTGCATTTAACTTTACTGATGCACATATGTATAAATCTTCCCTAGCACTTTCTGTTTCTCCATTTACAAAAACATCTGTAAAAAAATTACCTTTATTTGATCGCTTGTTTGATCCGCTTCTCGAGGCGTTACTTTTCCAAATAAATTACTGGAGTCTGCCATAAATACGTAGGACACTTGTCTTCTCTTATGTCTCAATTTGTTTGGTTTTTCATAATTTCTCGCAATTAGGCTTTTGTGTAGCACTTGATACAAGTTGAAATAACATCATTTAATAAATTCATGGGAAGAGGAAAATAAGTGAACTATTATTTTAAATTACAAGTATGATTAATATAGACTTTTTTGCATTGGCATTTTACGTTTCAGCCAACTTTGAATATAAAATAAGAATCAATTTGTTACCAGTTAAAATTTAATTTTCTTCTACTTGGTTCCATTTGTTTCGTCAAAAAAGATATTAATGAAAATGGGCAAATGATAACGGAATTGCAATGGTGTGATAACATCGAGCATAGAATTAGAAATGTTAGGTAGAAGAAACATCTGTATTTTAGCCAGAACATTTATACATGTAGTCTATTTTGAACTAATTCGTACAAACTATTTAAAGAGGATTTCTTTTTGATATTAATACTAACGACAGCGAGATCATAGCTAAGAAATAAAAGAAACAAGAAAGTAAATACAGGAAAGTAATATGAAAAGATTTTGAATTAAATATTATAAATTAATAAAAGAAATAATAATTTATTAGGTTGTGTTCCTACTGAAGCAGAGATACAAGAAATAATCGTGAATGTGGAAGATCCAGAAACCACTGGAAGTGTCCGTTTAGACAGCTTTCTTCCTCATGTGGCAGGGATAATCTCTGAATATAAGTATTTACATTTGGTTGCACTTCATTCTTTTTAATTTCTGGTCGTTAGCGCCGCTGCCGGTCACTTTCGGGCATGGTTCTCTCGTTATAGACACATTGTCCATTAACGCGAATGAGCTGTGAAGCTCCAAAGGCGAGAAAATCCAATGGCAGCACTCAAATCTACATTATTCTATTGAAATTTAATTATTAATCAATGAAATTAATTAAAGATATTTAAATAATCAAAATTAAATATTTAAGATGTTTAAAGAGCTGAAGCAAAAAAAAAAAAAATTAATTTTTTTAAAAATCTAATTAAATAACTTTTGATATTTGTTAGGATGCAGCCAGCTAGTGCAGAAGAACTTTTAAAAGGTTTTCAAACTTTAGATAGTGAAAATAAGGGATATATAACGAAGGAATTTCTGACGAAAGCTATGATGGAAGAAGGAGAACCATTTACTCAAGAAGAAATTGATGAAATGATGGCAGTAGCAGTAGATCCCGATTCGGGGCATATTAATTATGAGTATTATATTAATCAAATAATGGTAATAGGAATTTTCAATATCACATCTATTCAAAAACAAATTTTATTTATAAGATAATACATATATATAAATATAAGATATTTTTCTTGATGTAGGTAAAAAGCGAAGTATACGATTTACTTCCTAAAAAAAAAGTCATGAAAAAACCTGAAGAAACTGTACCTTTAGAATGATCCGGTCAGTCAAGTATCCTATCCTTAATTCCTGCCAAGCGATCCTTTCAAATCAAGGTTGATTTATATATTTATATTATATATTCATAATTTGGCAAACACTGGAGCTGGGCTTTTTGTGGCTTCGGCTACACTTGCATTCATAAAATCTTCACTCTGAAGCATAGTCTGATTCCAATCAGCCTAAAAACAAAAGTTAACAATATTCAATTTCGGATTTTTTTTTTCAGATTGATTAAAAATTATATGCCTATGTATTCATTAAAAGCTGGAAACACTTACAATATGATTGAGTGATTCTTGGACTGAGTGATCTCTCGAAAAAATAAGGCTTCTCTTAGTACTTTGTACTGCCACAGGACTTTTTTTGCTGATATCTTCAGCTATTTGTAAGGCTTCAGAGATCATACTGTACAATTTATATTTACAATTAAAATAAATTACAATTAAGAAAAATATATTAAATTCATAAAAAAAAATAAAATAAGAAATTAACCTTTCTTTATCCTTATAAACTCTATTCACAAGACCACATTCTTTGGCTTCTGGAGCTAACAATTTTCTGGCAGTGAATGCTAACTCATTTATTAAACTTGTGCTACCAACAACACGAGGGAGTCTCTGTAATGTACCAACATCTGCAGCCATCCCTGAAGATATATATCAATCCTTTGTTCTCAATAGGGAATAATGGGAATATTGCATGGAATTAGATTTTTGTTTTCTCATTACTAGTCACTAAATGCACGCAGATATTTAACTTGCAGTATTGTCTAAGTTAAGCAATAAAAACTGATTTGCAATAAAAAAAAAATATAGGTTATTGAAGAAATTCATCATTGGCTTAGTTTTTACAGTTTTAACTGTGATTCAATTACTTAACAGTGACACTGGCAGTAAAGTATGGATCCGCGCTTAAAGTAATGGTAACAAAAAGAAGATTTACTTACCAATACCAACTTCCTTAACTTGGAATACAGCATCTTCAGTGCAATATCTAATATCGGCAGCTGTAATAAGGTCAACTCCTGCTCCAATACATGCATTATGTACCAGGCTAATAACAGGTTTAACGCACTGAAAAGAAATAAATCATTTATAAAAAAAAATCTGGTGTGAAACACTCACACTACTTTCTATTGCTACTGTTAATACAATTATAATATAAAATGACTAATATTCTTTAAACTTCAAACACTGCTCATTTGTCCTTGACATAAATATAGAATTAACCCATCACATATATTTAAAATTTGATGTATGATATATTTGACAAATTCTGGAAAACTAAAACTCTTTTTCTTTTTTTTTAATATTGAAAATGTTTATTGCTGGGACCTATTCGGTGAAAACCGAACGTGGAAAGCGATATACAAAACCGTCACACCAAGTGAGATGGTAGAGGTAAAAGTGTGTGTGGGGGGAATGACACGTATAAACGGTGTTTTCGGATTAGAGCGCAATTACCATCTATAGTAATAAGGTTATAGGAGCTATCTATATACTATATAGAAATAGTGAGAAAAATGAAAAATACATAACAAGCATAACAATACAATCAACCAGTGTGGTGCGTGATATAAACATTTAGTTGAAGTCATTTATCAACAAGAACTGACTGAAATCCTTCCTCTGACGATGGATAAGAATTCGGAACCGATCAAAATAATGAACTACGACGGATAAAATCGTAGACCAATAAAATATTTTCAATTTTCCCACTTCTTTCGCGAAAAATTGGTAGTTTTTTTTTTTTTGAAAATTTGTTTCAAACAAAAATGATAGGTTTATATCTGTGCAGGTAGCATTCCAAACTTAAAGGAAATCATTATAGTTATATTCGAGATATCCTAAAAAACCTCTTCTTCAAATTTGGAATTCTAGCAATGTTTCTAATGTATATTAATATTAAATAAGTGTTATTAAAACGATACATGAATATTGCTACAATGATTTCTTAAACATGTTACATCAACTTATCATAAAAAGAGCCACATTATTTGAAATATTTCTGCGGGAAAATTCTTTAAGGGTGTTCTGGGAGAAAGTGAAATTAGGCTATTCTGTAAAAGTCGTTTCAATATGTTATATAACTGAAATGTTGCCAAAATTCCAAGTTTCAGGAAAATCAATTTTCCTATAGTACGACTTTCTTTTGACCTATATTTCAGATTAACATATGTAAATTTTCAGTTGTAAGTGAAATTTGTTACTGGGTAATACCCATATAAAGAAATCAATCAAAACGTAAATTGCAGTAGAGAAGTCGGTGAGTGTTTCATATATATAATTAATCATTCAAATAACAAATTAATATAGAATACTAACAAAATTATTCAAACAATTTTATTTTTGTGATTTATGTCTTTCCAAATCATCTGGAAAGAAAAGGAATTTTCGAATGAAGACACTTATTTTAATTATTCAATCAAAAAATTGGAAGATATTCAAATTATGAAAATCACAACAATGGCTACCAATAAAAAAATCCAGCCAATTTGATGTAAGCTTTATTTATTTTGTTACTGAAATGATTTTCAGGGAAACCACTCATTTTTCTATTAGATATTCCATGATATGATGATTTTATATGTCGTATAATCTACATACAAATGACGCCACAGTAAATGTACTAATAAAAATTAAAAAGTTTCCAACTCACTTTTTCTAAAGAAGTAATCGAATCTTGGTACTTATGAATAAGATTTTTCAATATTTTACATCTGCGCGCAACATCTTCGTGCTCAGATAAAGTCTGACCAAGAGAGATCATAGAATTAAAATCAATACCTGTAATACATTCCATAAGATAAAATAAGAAATGCTTACTTTTGATAGTAGTAGAAGAAGAAGAAAATAGAAAGGTAAATAAATAAAAACAAAAACACACAAATGGTTTAAAACTAGATAGTATTTCCATTATTCTTGTCAAAAATCTGGTTAATGACTCTGTAAAAATCGTGTTTGATAAAGCGCCTAAAAGTTGTGGCATTTGAAGCCTAAGTAATATCAGTGAAATATCTTTGCCATAAAAACTGTAAGATAAAGTGAGATGATATTTATACTCAAATATCTCAAGAACGATGTTCTTATAAGTCTAAAGAATTTCTTGGTTCTACATACGAATGACGGCACAATAAACGTACCAACAAAAATTAAAAAGTGTCTAACTCACTTTTCTAAAGAAGTAATCGAATCTTGATCTTATGAATAAGATTTTTCAATATTTTACATTGCGCGCAACATCTTTGTGCTAATATAAAGTTTGACCAAGAGAGGTCATAGAATTAAAACTTCTTAACCATGCGCCATGTTCCCATGTTCATTCTGCTAACTATTGATCATAGTTCCCAATGATCGATTAAGTGTGTTTGTTTAATCATGATGATTAATGTATTTTTCTTTCACAACATTTTTACTTAGATATTTTACTACTAGGTTGTTACAAAAGTTTTAAGTTTCAACAAAACAATACTGACCTTTATAGTCAGATAATAAATCTTACGTGTTGGTTTTGTTTATACTATCAATGTATTCTTTCACTGATCCTTTATTCAATTATGTACCCAGAAGAAGAGGAGGTGGTGCATGAAATTACGGCAGCGTATTGGTAAAATGATTCAAAAAAGGAAACCAGCCTTCAAGATGAACCAACATCAAGATCTCTTTCAGTTGTCAATAATGAGGTTTTGCTAGAATGTGTGAAGCAAAATCCGCATACAACCAAACGAGGAATAATATACAAAATTTCAGACGTCTGGAATTTAAGAACAAGATCAGATCCCTATGTACTGCCAGAATTTGCTCCAAAATCAAAAGATGACGTTTTGGATAAGAATTACAAAAAAGTGGTTATTTTTGTAAATAACAAGTAACCAAATAACCAAGTCTTAAAAGCAAATTACCAATATTTAATTAACTGAAATAAACTATTCTTCAATATGACAAAATTCTTGCCCCCCCCCCCTACCGTTCACATTAACTAAGATAAAAATTAGCAGAGTTAGAGGGAGTAAGCATTCTGCTTCGCCCTACCTCCAGCCCGGTTGTTTCACCATTTAATTACAATGTTTTCTGTTTTTTTTTCTCAAAGGACGTGAATTTGAAAATTATAAAGCATTGTAATTAGGATGGGAGGAGTTTTGCGCCTTAAAACCAAAGGAATGGTACCGTCACTAAAATGAAATGTTTGCAGAAAGGTGGGCAGAAGAAGAAAAGAAGGTTTATATTTTTAAAGAATATAATTCAAATAAGAGTTTTTTTATTTACTTTAAAATTATTATTATGCCCAAAAACCTTTGGTAACAACCTAGTATTAGAAATTGTGGCTTCAGGAATATATTTATATAACTAAAGATGAACTATTGAAATTTAAAGTACCTGCCGTAAATAGTCTTCCATTTCCAGATAACAGTACAACTCGGCAATCATCCTGATCTCCAAGAGAGGTGAAACATTCCCCGATTTCTCTAATTATATATTTTGTTAGAATAACTTGTATAGAGAAAAATACAAACTCAGATAAGTTTATATAAAAGCTATATAAGTTTATATAAGGAATCAATTAGGAATTCAATTAACAATAACCAATTCAATCTAGTGACTAAAATGATTGAATAATAAAAGAAACATATTTTTTAGAAAGCAGAGGTAAAATTATATAGAACACTGTCATGTATTTTAGATCATATTTTTTCAAAGACAGCAGATTATAGCATCCTGATAAAAAAAAGTTCAAAACTGGTTGGTAATCAAGAAAAGACACAGAGTGCACGATAGTAATAATATCAGATACTTTATAGCAGGAGGGACCCAACCAACTAACTTCACTAAGTGAAAAGCCTTCGTGCAAAAAATTCATGTTTATCTTTGATTTTATCGGTCGTAGCGTTCTTCATTTTTTAATTCGTTTAAAAAATGAAGCATGCTAGGACGGACAAAAGCATACATGTTATCCAGCATTGCGGACCCAATTATATATTCAACAATTCATTGTTTAACAGAGGACTCAAGTACAGACTTCGCGTTAAGTCTTAAATCATAAGATTGTTCCAAATATCTGATATTAATAAACGAAATGATTTATATTACTTTACTATAACAGCATTAGAGGTAAGAAATCTAGGTGATGCTGAATGAAAAATAATAATAATAATAATAAAGAATTTTTAATTTTAAAAGTTAAGTATCAAAATATATAAATTTTGCTGCGTTCAAAGGATCAAAGTTTCCTTAAATATGTAATTAAAATTAGCCTTGAGATGAAGTTGTTTCTGTTATTACTATTATTAACTATATAAAACTCGGTTCTATTTGTAACGAATGTTTAAAGACAAATAACTCAACAATCATACAACTTTCTCTAAATGCAATACAAGTACAGAATTAACAAATTTCCTTCAATTTTGTAATTTTTACTCAAAGTTTAGTTGGACAGCCTATAATAATATTGGTTGGGGAATTATGTTGGTTAACAAAATTAACTGTTAAATATTTTTTTTGTTATACCAGAATTCGGTATGAGTTCGGCATAGATCAATCCCTAATAACACTCGAAATATAAGGACATGGATTCCCAGAACCCTAAAATTATTTTCCCGGAAAAGTATTTCAAATAAAAGTGGTAGATATATATCTCCATGTTCAAAGAAATTTTGACAGCCCCTTCTGGAAAATTCCAGTCATCTTAGAAACCTGTATAGTCACTCTTCGGGTAAACGATAAATCTGGAATTCGAGTAATGTTTTTAATGCAACTTATAACCATATACTGTATATGATGATTACCATACATATATGCACTGTACTGACTCTTAAGAGGTATGTATAAACGGCAGCTTCCTCAGAACCCTAGAAATATCAATTTTCTTTGAAGAATGTTTCTAAGATTAACAGGCATTCATTTAGGAGGAGTGTATACAAAATTTTAAGAAAAATCGTTAGAGCCGTGAAAATCACGGAAAACTATAAAAAAAAAAAAAAAAAATCACTAAAATTGCCCATTCGCTTTATGGATTTTTTTTGTGGAGTCAAATGTGGCGGTGGTTCCTTAAAGGTTATAAAATTTGAACTTCTGTGATTTTTCGATTTTGAGATATTTAGTTCACGCAACACAATTCTTTAAAGAGATCTTCTTAATCAAGGGACCTCAAAACATAGTTCCGGAGAAAACTGATTTCTAAAATTGGTCACGACAGCAATACTTCCCTTTGCAGCAGTAAGAAAAAGTGAACATCTACTCATTCAATATAAAACAGAAGTAGTATTACGGCAGCAACATGATGGCTTAGGTATAATAATATGTGTATATAAATAATTTTACTTACTTCCACATGGTTTCATTAAAGGCATTTAATTTTTCTGGGCGATTGAGTTCTACATGATAAATAAATGGTTTAGGTACGGTCACATTTAATGTTTTGTAACTTGAGTAACTGGACATAGCTTTCACCATCTCTGAAACTATAAATAAAAAAATATAGAGAAAAACTCTAAGAATGAGTACAATCGGTTTCGGTTCTTACTAATCCATCTCACTGCCTAAAGAAACAAATTGGTTAGAAATAATTTGTATTTATTCTTTCCTTCCGATTATCTACGGAATACACAACATCGGTCTCCTAAACCTAATAAAAATTCAAGTTGCATTATTGGATGCACAAAACAAATTTCACAAGAATGTGAAAAATGTATTTGTCAATGTTATTACCTGATGTGGAGATATTAAATTGATATAATACCTCTCAATCAGGAATGCCAACAAAGCCTTTATCTAATGAAGCCTGTCAGAAATTCAGCTTATTTAATAAAATTGCAATTTTACTCATTATCAAACTCAATAAGACAAAATACCCACGTTAAAAAGTGAATAGATTTTTATTTATGCTTTAGAGGAAATATTTCGAAGACTTTTGCAACAGTTTAGCATTTACTGCGCGATTCATAAATCGTTTTAGGGTAACATGTTTCAAATAGAATGTTCTTTATTAGAAAAAAAAAGAAGTAGTAATTCTATGCATCGATTGTAATGGAATGTTTATTTGATACTCTTACTTGGAATTACTTTTACAAAGAAAGCTTACACGAACAACTTATTTCATTTGTTAAGGTACTTCAGATAATCTTTTCTGTATATATAAATATCTGGAAAAATAATGACGAATGCTATTCTTGATCTTATATAGATTACACTTTTTTATCCCCTGAGTTAAAAATTCGCTCCAACTTTTGACGTTTTATGATACAGAAGAAAATTGATCGTCACTTCAAATTAGTTCCAGAATATAAAAAAGTGAACGGTGTGGCGAAGGAAATAAATCACATTATCTGAAAACAAAGCAATAAATTAAAATAATTTTGGGTAATTCTGACAAAATGAAAGAATTACATATTTTGTTATTATTTATTTCGATCATAATAAGTCGGTACAATTAGGTAGTATCAATTTTTTGAAAGGATGATGGAAAGCTGCTTCATTTTTTAAATAGTTATCTTCTCTTTTGTTTTCGAAATCAGTATTCAAATTGAAACAGGTTTTAAACGAACTAATATATTTTATGAAAGCACCAAACACTTCTGCCCCAATATTCTTTTGGCATAAAAAATACAAATAAATATTATTTCTAAATGTAACGAGAATCTTATACTTATAAATATGGTTATACCTCTAGAACTGTTTTGAAGATGTAATCCTTGAGAGACTTTTAATAAGGTTGATGTTAACTGCTTTGAAAACATGACTTTACAAAAATCTGAAATATTAACTGCACTTGACAAAATCAGGTCGCAATGGCTATACCTGATTGATACAATAACCTTCACATTAATATTATAACCTATTGCTCTATAGTACTTGTATTTCTGCCAATTCTCAATTTTCCGGGATACGTACAGCTAATGTCGTTGATATGTATTTGTAACAGTTGATCTATTTTTTCTGCATAAAGCCTTTTCAATCATAAGTTCGAAATAAGGTGCTCTACTATTTGCAGATTAATGGAATTCTTTTATCATTTTTCATTAACTTTCTTGACATAATTTAAATTTGTCCATTGTCTATAATTTGTTTGTTTAAATTAGCGTTTTTGAATAAACACTTTTCCATTCTATTCATTTAACTTCAGGATAAAAAGATTGGATTGCACTTAATTAAACTGTCGGAAAGCTCTTTGAAATTTCAAGTTTCAATTTCCTTATTGCTGCTTATCTAAACTATATTTAATTTGCATTTATAGAAATTATCGATAATGTGAATTATATTTTTATTTTTTAAATACAAAAAAAACACATGGATAAGTTAGAAATACAAATGTCACAGCTGCACTGTTCAATATGTTGCATTATCTAATGTAGGTCCATTTAAATCATAGAATAGAATGTTCACAAAACGATAAAAATCTGTACAAATATAAAACACAACTTTCCGGCCAGGAATTATTAATTTTGCTGAAAATTTAAAATTATTAGTTTGCTGAATGATTTAATGAATGACCCACCTATTACAAAAAATTATAACATCATTAAAATGGAAAAAATCCCAGGTAAATTCTCTACATGAGTACGAACTACTTATACTTTAATTTTTGAATATTCTAAAAACTACCCCTGTTACATAATTTATTCCCAGCTGTTGTTGCCCCACCAGAACACCTGGTGAGGTGTTCTGGTGGGGTCTGGATCTTAATAGATAACTGGAACTTAATAGAAATCAATCAGCAAGAGAAGTTACAATGTGGTTGGTTCATCTAGTTTAAAAACTTTACCTAATCAAGTATGGCCGCACAGTGTCTTGTCTGGGTCTTGATGCATTAAGAAAGAGAGATATTCTTACATTTGGATAGACTTTTTTTTTAATTTAAGGCGCGCCAACAGCTGTGGTCATTGGTGCACGGAACCTTCTCAGTGCACTGCTGGTCCCCAGACAGTGTTTCTCGTTACAGACAACATTATCCATCACCGGACTGTGAGCTGAGGGGCTCCTAGGAAGAAAAATCTAAGGGCAGCACAGCTGGACTCGAACCCGGGTCCTCCGCGTGGGAGTCCAGTGCGCTAATCACTGAGCTAATCCCTTCCCTAGATATAGACTTAGATATTCTTACAATTACTATTATCAGAAATGGATATATCTCAAACTTTAATATTTAATAATAGCGCGTTGTAATGAAAACTTGTAATTTGCTTTATATGTGTCCGAGGTGTTTTTATATCTAAAGTAGTATAACTTTTGAGATTAATGAATCTGTAGTAGCACTGACATACCTGACAGTAACAGGTACGTTAATTTCTTGCAAGGATATGCAGATGTTTTTAGTCAAAGAAATAAATGATGGATCAACAGATGTGCCATAGAATGTCAAGAGTAGATTAGGATGATTCAAGGGTACTATTTATCATGGTTAGAAGAGATGAATAATGATGACATTGGAACAAAATTCTGATTCCATATCAGGTGTCAACCTTAAATAGAGATGTTAAATGGAAAATTACATAAGAAAATATGATTAGAATCACGAAGAAATAACATGAAAAATAGAATGGTAACCACTAGAATAACATGAATTTATTAGTAGGTACTAAAATCATCTATTACTTATGCTTCTTTGAACTACAGGGTTTAGAAATCGTCTAAATAGAATACTGAAAATAGAGAAATAACGAACCCCTATTTCCTATTAAATAAATGAGTAAATAAGAAAAAATTTGTCACGTCTGAAAAATAGATTCCTTGATTTAAGCAAATTTTATCGCCTTTGAAAAAATTGTAAAAAAAATTTTTATTTGGGCGGGACAATCTTATCAAAAAATCTTTAGAGAGTCTGTATAGTCATTTATAATATGATGACACCTTAGCATATTATGTGTTGTAGAGCAGTGAACTGGAAACTGTGGAAATTTCGTGCTGACTAAGGAAATGGCCATGGAAATTCTTGGCTCAGTAATTATGCTTAAAACGTACTTTAAAAATTCATTGGCCGGTTTAAGTAGATTTTTGTTAGTAGTTAGCTCAGATGCTGAGTAGCCTTTTTAATTTCACGTACCAGTCATGCTGGGTGAGTTGAGGCAAATGAAACTAAATGTCAGTTTGTTGAGGAACGCTATATCCAACTAGACATACATAGATTGTAAAATATCACTCTCCAAGTGTAGGCTTCCGGTTAAAATCAACTTATTCAGTGTACTGGGAAACTAAGTAATCATGACTTAAATTTTTCTATCCTTTCATGCTGTGTGTTTTTAATCTTATGATGAGATTTTTATCTGTTTTGAGGTAATTGGCGTGAACAATGCGCATTCTTTTGTGGAATCGTCTTTTTTGCACAGAAGTATGCAGGATTAGACCTCTAATAGAATAGGACATAAATATAGTTTAATAGGTTTTTAAAATTCCACATAGCAACTATAATTCTAAATTTTTGAAGCTAAAAGTCATTTTTGAAAAATCTATACAGCTTAAAATTCGAATTGTTAAAGCAGCCAGCATTTTATCATAATTCTTCATAGATAAAATTACGATAATCATTCATGCAATATAATATTTAATTTATTCTGACCGAATTACAAATTTAATCTTAAAGATGTAAAATAATATTAAAATATGTTTTAAACAACTTTTGGTACATAATATAACGTGCTCTTTAAAAACATCACTGAAGGTTTCAGTTAGGTATAGGTAATAGAGACGGAGCAAATCTCTTCCCTTTGGGGAACAAAACGATAACGTAACGAAGTCTGGAATGTTAATTTTTTTTTTATATTCTGCATATGTCAAGGATTGTACACTTAATAATACAATTCTCAAATAAAAAGTTTTTGGCAATATTGATAACTTAGAAAAAAAAAAATCATAGTATTTTTTTGAGCAGAGATTTCTAAATAGTAGGTACTTATATAACGATATTGATACTGATACTGATATAACGAATGATAATCTACGGATTAGTCTTAAATTAGTCATTAGTTTGGTGCAAAACTTCCTATTATCATGTGCGATTTGCAGGACGTACCAGAATCTTTGATGAAGATAATAGTAGATTCAAACACTCCTCAAAATGTTAAATTATCAGCTAAGTACAAGAGGTAAGTATACCTGGAATTAAGGCCTTCTTTAAATGTTAACAATCATCTGCAAATTTTATCATCTTAATTTCTACAAACAGTACTCTAACTTACGTATTTTTTTCTTTTAAGGAGTTTTGCTTATCCTTCCATGACACGAAGAATTCCAGTGATATTAACAAAAGTTGTAGATTATTTATCAAGAGATAAGGCAGTTATCATCAAATGTTATGGAGAGGTAAGTTACGTGTATAATGTAATCTGTACATTATGTTAGTATGTTTATGTAATTCTTTTAATTTGCTTCTTGTTCATTAATGTATGTTTATATATATTTACGTCCAAATCGTGAATACCAACTGTAAACGGTGCATTTGCTTTACTTTTTTTTTTAAGTAAATAACTAGAAAAGTTTTTTTTCAACACATTGTATTCCCATTATTAATAGGTTATAAATTTTAGGAGTGAGGAGGTTTTTAACTCAGAAAATGAAAATCGTGATTCATAGAATAGGAATAAGAGAGTCAATGAGTTTAGCTATTAGCTGTAAGGAGGCAGCAGGAGATTGCAACTAGATAATTGTGTAGTGTGTAAATGGAATGCTATAAAATCAAATTCGTTGCGACATAAGAGATCTCTTGTGGCTCCATAGGTTGTCAGTGTTTGTACATGAATGTCATATTCTATAAACTGTACAGAGCGTAAATGTGAATGATCATGTTTATTGATGAGCTAGAGTTTGTCTATGGGATTGCTAAACCCAATTAGTTGTCTCATACGAGTACCTTGTAGGACCTATATCTATGTGTGAATCTTATAAATGTTAGTGACAACTTATTTGTTCGAGAGATTAGGCTTGAATACACTGCAGGAACGCCAGGGTCGCTGAAGAAGTGGCGAATCCACATCCCTTTATGCGAAGACAGTAACTAATTACTCGGTAACTGTACGGTATTCGATTAGTGACAACTCCTCCTTGTTTTTAGAAATTTTATTTAATCATTCATAGTTATCTTCAGCAGTATTTACATTTAGTTCATCTCATCAGTAGTAAAAAAAAACAAACTAAATTTCCATTCTTAGGCGAATCAATATTTAAATTATTTCTTATAAGAACATGTTTACAGGTTGGAAGAAGTTTTTAAACGTGTGAGGAGCTTTATGAATCAAATAATTCACAAACATAACACATTCTTAGCACAAAAACAATCACTAACTGCGCTAAGAATGTGTTATGCTTGTGAATTGTTTGTTTATAAAGCTTCTCACTCGTTTAAACAAACTACTTCCATACTAACTTAAAAATTAAAAAAATTAAAGACTTTCTGCTTAAGAATGGATTTAATTTTTTTTAAGAAGTGTTGGCACGAACTAAATGTAAATGCTATGACCTCATTAACTCGAAACGTCCTGTTCTGTTTTGTGAATGGATAAGTAAAATTTGTAAAAAGAAAGTTAGTAATCCATCCTTGGTTATAAGAATTAATCTCCTCCTAATAGCAGATATTTTAAAATGTCTGATTTTTTTTTATTATTTCTTGTTAAATTTTTTTTTAGTTTCCTCAAAACTGAGGCTTCCCTGAACCGAATATATATATAAAATTGTATTTAGAAATTTGAAACTATTATTTTTATTAAAAAAAGTCTATTTACCAAACGTCTAAAATGATTGGCTAAATATTATGAATGGTGCTTCTTTTTGCTTAATGATAAAAGGATGGACTTAAACATTGATTAGTAAGGTGTGTATCTATAGCATTTCGTGTTACACGGATAGCGTCACTTATATGATTTTGCTCATAAAGTTTTCTCTCTCCACCTTTTTATCATAATAACTTTTCAAATTGACGGCCATTATATTTTTGCACGCTGTCCTTTTGAAATCCATGGATCTGGAACTATGGGGGTTTCACAGATCTTCAAAATGGTATCCTGGCATTGTGCACACTAGCCACATGGTTAAAACAACCCTAAAAAAAAAAAATCTATTGGAATAAAATCTGAAGGCCAAAAATTGGGTCTCGACTACTTATCCACTTAATTTAGTATGGCGTGATATTTCGCAAATTGTAGGAAGGACAATAATTTGTAACCACATGAGCTTGGCGTTCTTATACTGACACCTTCTTGCAGAATTTGTAGATCGAATTTATTTTGTCGAACTTTGAGAAAGAATTTTGTTCTAAAAATACTTTTTCTAAAAGTACAGTCCTAAAATAATTTCGTATCAGATCCAGCTCTAACTATCATCTGATAGCGTGCATCAAACATGTATTCCTGTAAAAGGAAACCGTTATTGTAGGTAAAATTTCGAAAGCGACAACATGCCCAAAAAATAATTTGAACAGCTACTATAAAAAAAAGAACGTTGTAAACATTTTTTCCTTAAACTTTTAAAGTATAACTGTAAAGTAAATTACTTCTATACTGTTTCACTAAACTAAATGAATATAATATCCATAATTTCAATCTACTTATTTTGAAACCATTGACATTTCTCTTTATAAAAAAATCTGGTTTCCACCTTTGCAAAATAAAAATGCTATATTTCATTTGTGAAAGGAAAGTAAGTCACGCGATTTTGAAGAAAAAAAAATAAAATAAAATAATAAATACTAAATAATAAAAATTTACTAATAATAATTTAAACTAATAATAAAAAATAATAAAAACTAATAAAATTTTACAAAATACTTTAAAAACTCCTCTGGCCATTGCCGTACAAACATCTCATTAAAACAAAAAATCGTTTATTTATTTGAAAAGTTCGATTTCTGTGGTTATCTTCTCCTAAATTGAAAATTAACTTATGCTTTCAAATTGCGAACTTTGAAAATTGAATGGAATTGCTGATTACATTCACGATGTCATCAGAATTTGGACGTAATTTTGTTTTCAAGTCGAAATAATAGAGAGTAAAACTATTAGTATGCTGCTTTTAAATCTTGACCAGGAATATAAATGCATTGTCAAGATATTTTTTTTTTTTTATTACTCAAATTATTGTTTATTTTTATTTGTAAATTAGGCTTTAAAATAACTTCAATGCGTCTTGTGTTTTAGGATGCGAAAGAGGAGATCAAAGCGGCAATAGGTGAAATTTCACAATTAAAAAATCGTTTGCTAACTTCCAAACAATTTGAATGTTTCACATCTGATGACCCTGATACAGAGGTGTGGAATGCCCACTTGAACAAAAAGGAGGATTTAAAAGAAAGTTTAAACTATTTTGAGTCTGATTGGTTATTTTCTGAATGTTATTTATACAGGAGAGTAAGAGAAATATTTGCCACAAAGTAAGTATTGTATTAATGGGGGAGGGGGGAACATAATGCATCAACTCATGTTTAAATAATAATTTCGTATTTAATTTTAATTTGCAGAGATTTGCTAAAATCACTAGACCCTTTTTCTTCCCAGAAAACTGAGCTACTTAAAAATTCGCTCCCAGCCATTGGATCACTATTCAACTATTTGTCTGAAAATGAAATTTTAGATTCAACCAGAATAATGCAACTTTCTCATATGCAGTCTGAATTTTGTCATCTTATGAAAGTATATATTTATGTTTACAAATTATTATCAATATTTGATCATGAATACATTGCGTGCATGTTTGTTTGCAATAATACAATATTTTTTTTTGCAATATTTGTGCTTGTCTACTTTGTTCATTATTGCCAAGCCCTGCCAGAGCAATTTTAGTAGGGCTATGTTTAGACAATATTTCGCCGATTATCTAGGTTGCAACTTGTATCTATTAAGGAGGCATGGTTAATTAAAGAAAATATGTTCATTAGGAAATTATTACACGACAAATACCTACTGTAAATTTGTTTAATGGGTGAGACCTTTTCTGGGATAAAGCCTATTAGTCTGAATGATTCGATGTGATTATCGAATTTTATCCTCCATCTTTCTTTTCTCAATAATGAATGTAAGAGAAATCTTTCATCCAAATTCGGTTACTAGAAACTTGAAAAATCGATTGTCCAGTTCCCGAAAAATGGATCCATTGGAGGGGCCTATACTGTTTTGGGGGCGGTTGCATCTTCAGCCAGAGAAATTGTTATCCTTAACGAAGTTTAATGCTAAGAAGATTCAGTAGTGTCCAATCGCGCCCTCAAAGAACGCTGTTCCAATAAAAAAGTTTTCTTCAGTGCGATTTCTTAATGACTTCACAATTGGTATACGCTATGATCTTCAGAATCAGAGCCGGTTTCGCCACAACGCACATGGTTTCGGGTAACATGGGAAAGTAAGAGGAAAGAAGATGAGGTATTTTGTTTATTACCTCCAACCCACGGTTACAGATCGAAAAGCAGTGAATTCACAGGGCAAGGACTTGGATTGGAATCATAGTAGGTACTCTCTTTCTCTCTCTCTAGAGGATTGTGATGAATATGACACTCCTAGGAAATCAAAAAGAGACCTCCAGTACGAAGTTGCGTGTCCATCGGAGGGACCATGAATTGAAGAAGGAAAGAAATAGGGCAGTCTAAACAATGTGGAAGTAAGGTTGGTTTAACGGTAAGAGAAATAATCGCAGGAATCACTCTTCACAGTTCTCCTCGTCAAGGTACATTGAGATAAACTATATCCAATGTATATAAGATATAGAAGTAAAATGCTACATTTCAGTGGCATAGGTTAAAGGATAGGAACTTACTGGATCACTTTTTACTCAATTTGTTGTAATGTAAACAGTTTATGTATCACATTTTAGTGACATGTAGGTTTAAGGATCTGAAGCTACTGGATTAGTACTTTACAAAGTTTGTTGCAAACAAAACTGTAACTCTTGGCACAATAGCCCATTATTGCTCATACCTACCAAGCGCAATTTTAGTTGGTTACGTTTAGCCAGCGCTTGACAAATATGTGAGTTTGCAACTTGGATCCATTAATGACATTGTTTTCTAATTTAATCAGGATGCTGGGTGTCTTCCATTGAAACCATCGACAAAATTGAACCTGAAGCGCTCTCATGAAAGGTTAAAGTCTTAGATTTTCGGTACAGAGGGAGTTTATGTCTTACTGTATATGTTGTTATATAAGAACTACATTCAACACTATGCTGAGCGAAAGTTCTTATATGATTATACATTTCCTCATTTAGTTCCTTCGTTTCTATTAGTCCACACCAAAGATCTTGTAATCATTAGGGAAATTTTATCTCTCGGTTTTTGTTTGTTTATGTAATTTTTTTTTTTAAATTAAAATTATAAAAATGTATCTCCAGAACATAAGAGCAAACTATTTTCTAAAGCTGTAATAGCTCTGTAAAGTCATATTTCTATGAATGAAGCGTAGATACTTAGTTAGATACTATCTATCTATCTAAGTATCTAACTATCTAACTATCCAACTATCTAACTATCTAACTATATAGCTATCTAACTATCCAACTAACTAACTATCTAACTATCAAACTATCTAACTATCTATCTATCTAACTATCTAAACTATCTAACTATCAACTATCCAACTATCTAACTATCTAACCATCTATCTATCTAACTATCTATCTAACAAGTACAAACAAAATAAATTCACTTTGTTGAATACGTAGTTGTGTTCACAATGCTGGATAACATCTATTATTTTATCCATCGTAACATGCTTAATTTTGTTGTTCTGACTGGTTTCGGGTTCTCATCCATTGTCAGAGTAAGGTTCAATCAATTAGTATAGAGAGGACTTCAACTTAATATTTGTATCATCTCTCTGCTCAAATCGATTGAGCCTTACTCTAACGATGGATGAGAATCCGAAACCAGTCAGAACCATAAAATAAAGCATGCTACGACGGATAAAACCATAGAAATTCACTTTGCTACAATTTAATGACTTTTAGGTTTTGTACTTTGAAAATTAACTGATACTAAATGGTGATTATAGTTATCTCTCTGGGGAAACAGATTTGATCTTTCACTAAAGCCTGATAGCAATATAGAGGATATTTTGAATCAAGCTAAAGAATGGGATGATTATTTACTCGTTGATGATTCGCCAAAAATATTTTCTACATTATGCTCTACCGATAATACCGAAAAAATTGTGGGTAAGTGAAAATAATTTTATACGCTTATAAATTCGTGTTTATTTCTTTAATTTGAAGCCTTTATACTTTACCTCTTTCAGTAATGTTTTAAAGTCATCGTGAGATTAGACCTCCTACATCTCTAGCGCTAGCTGTATGGTGAAAACCTATGCCAAAAAAAAAGTTTAAAAAGTTTTAAAGGTGTATCTACAAGCCGTTATTTTTTTTGGTTTGTTGAATTTTTTGTTTTTCTCTTTATTTTCCCTTTTTTTCCTTCTACCGGCATTTAAATGAAAGCCTCCCTTGCTATAGGCCGTGTGGCTTTGTATACCCACGGCCCTCTGGCTGAGTAAAAAAATAAAATAATAATAATAATAATAATAATCATAATCATCATCATCATCAGCACAATAATCACAAGCTCTGCCACAACTTGGTGCCATCCAGACATAAATACATGGGCATGCTAAAGCATTTTAGATTCTCGATGTCTAAGCCTAGCCAACTAGAGGAATTTATAAGCCGAATTAACTCGGTCCTAAAGATCAGTCTGGCCGCCAAGTGTTGCGTAAAAGCTATGAACACTTGGGCAATATCTCTCTAACCTATAGCTTCAGAGTCCTCAAATGGTCACAAACCAAACTTAAGAAGCTTGATCGATTTGTTAGGTCCAAGATGACGGCTCGCTAATTGTATCACCCGAACGCTTCCATTGCCAGGCTCTGTTTGCCAAGAAAGATTCTTCATAAATATAACGTATTCTTGCCGAAGGAAGGATACCATTCAGGTTAGGGGCTTTTTTAGGGGCAGGTATGGGGGAGAGCCCAGGGACCGCCCACACAGTGTGTCTTTTAAAAAAAAAAGAGCAGAAGGCTTCATTAAAAACTTATTTACTTAGTTAGGAGTCCTCTCTTTTCCAAAATATTTGCCGTTTAGGTACGAGGTATTCTGACTTGAATCCAGGAAGCCCAGCTGAGGACGCGCCCCTAAGGAAGTTTCTAGTATCCCTAGCCGAGCAACGATAGGCTAGGAAAGAATTGCACGGAAGATTTTATGCACAGCTTACTTCAGTTAAAATATCGATATCGACTACCCAACAAATGACCGCAGCCGGAGAAATATTCCCAAAGACCGAAGGGTCCGTTCAGGGGAACGTAGGATTCGTTCAGGCGATTCATATCTACAAGGAATACCGCATGTTCAGTCTGGGCCAAGATGTTTGAGAGGCGTGCAGACTTCGCAGTTAGGCTATGGAGAGCATATAGCATCTTACTGCAGACTGCTTATGTTAGCTCCAAAGGATTATTTGCAGAGACACGATAAGGTTGCCAAAATTGTCCCCTTAGCGATCAGGACTCTGTGCGGCCTTTGAGACGGCACTCATTGTTATAGATATAAGCCCCCTGATTTTCTTCAGACGAACCGAAGAAACCCTAATGATTACGGATAGACCGGTTCCCAGTAACAAGCCTGTGTGGGAATGAAGACCGCTAGGATAGTCGATGTAGCGATCCCCTTGCATGACTACATTGCCATTTGCAAAAAATGGCGGGGATTAATTTGATATAATTTTAGAATTAGTAAAATTGATAGATAAAATCGGCGATTCAAGCAACATAATTTATTCTTTTTTACAGATTTTATAATGGATAACGATGGAATGGAAATTCTCTGTGACTTATGTTTAGCCGATTTGCTAGTTACGAGATTTCATATAAAAAAAGTGAACTTTAGGGTAAAACCTATCCCTTGGTTTGTTTCTGATGTTATACCTCGTGACTTCCAGCAAGTAGTTTCTTCAGTTGCTTGTTACCCAATTGAGGTTTTCCAGGCTATGGGGAAACGATGGCAGAAATATTTAGATACAGGTTAGAATTTTGTTCTTTCTATTCGAATTTATGGAATATTTCTTTAATTTATCTTAAAAAAAGAGGTGTTTTCATTTTTTTTTCTGTATTATTTATTTAAGTCATATTTTCGAGAAGCATTTTAGTTAGGTAGCCCCTTTTTTGGGGGGCTTCTTCAATGCAACCTGAAATTCTGTTTACATCTAAGTTCAGTTTTAGATTACATTCTGATGAATGAATACATAATTTCAGGTATTTTATCCGTCCTAGCATGCATATTCTAGTATCCCTGATCGGTTTCGGATTTTAATCCATCTTATCAAGTTTGTGTATAGAGTTTACTTCAACTTAATGTTTCTCTTACACTCTACATTTGTTGACTTGTTGATTGTATGTCATTTCAAATCTATTCAATTTATTTTTGCCTTGGGGATTAACACCACACAAATGAGTATGGTTCTTTTAGAATAGAAAATGATACAAACATTCTTCTAAACATAGAGTTAAAATAGATTGAAAAAGAAAAGAGAATATTATAAACATGAATCAGTATCTGCAATATTTATTGCACTTAGTGTGACTAAATAAACGGATACTAGCTTAGGGCATGTTTAATTACTGTTTTTTTTAATTTAAGCGCGTCAACATCTATGGTCATTGGCGCCCGGAACCTTTTCAATGCACCATTTAATTACTATTCTGAGAGAAACTGTCTCAGAGATAAATTTTTTTTTCTACGTTAAGGAGTGTTTTGATTTCAAAGTATTGTGTTAGGGTTCAGTAAAAATCGTGGCCAGTTATCTGTAAAATTATCTAAGTGAAAGAGCTGTCTTATTAGGCCGTAAAAAGGGCATTCAACTGCACGCGATTAGAGGTCCTGAATAAGGGTATTGAACCCACTTTTGTTACTAGGATTAGAAGACAGGTTATTGATATTTCCCTTGCTTCTAGGAATTTTAGTGGTCTGATTAAGGATTGGAGGGTGAGTCCTGAGGCTTCCATCTCCGATCACAGGATGATTAGGTTTAGTCTGGGGATTGATCCAATTACCCTGGCTAGCTATAGGAATCCTAGGAGGGCGGATTGGGGTTTATATTCTAGAATTATTGAAGATAAATTGACTATCCAATCAGAAGCCCCTGATGGCATAGGGGAATTGGAAAGGGAGGCTGGTATTCTTCATGAACACATTAGATCCTCATTTGAGGAGTCCTGTCCTCCCAAGGTGGTTAAGGGTACTAAGAACCCCCTAGTGGTCCTCTTCGTTAGAAAAACTAAGGAGACAGGTAAGGGGCTCATACAAGAAGGCTGTCCTTGCTGATTCCTCGGAATCATGGGATAGTTATAACAGCATTAAAAGAGCATATAAATATGCTCTGAGGAGAGCGAAGAGGAATTCCTGGAGATCCTTTTGTGAGGATATAAATTCGTTCCAGGAATCATCTAGATTGGTACGGATTCTTAGTAAGGATAGGGACAGTCAGTTAGGTACCCTACGATACCCTGATGGTTCCTTTACAGGGGGGGAAGGGGAGACACTGCAGCTTTTGCTTGATACTCACTTTCCGGATAATATAGGTTTAAATGCTGCTTCGTCTTTGGTGGGTGGTAGGAGATGGGACCCTGAAGATGTATCCACCTTAGGCGAGGTAGTCACACATGATAGAGTCAGTTGGGCAGAACAAAGTTTCTCACCTTTCAAGTCTAGGAGGTAACACCCATGCATCTGATGACGAATTGTTTGGGTTGTGAGGAGATTAGGTTTAGGACCTTCGGCCGGAGTAGGATATCGGTAGAGGATCTTAAGCTGTGTCCTTTTAAGGTTTTGATCCGATTTGTTCGGTCTGTGGTGAAACTTAGATGGTTAAAACCTGGGCCTGGATTTTCATTCTAGTCCCAGTGGTTGTTATTCTTTAGGGGTAGCTATATGGGCCCTGGGAGGCTTTGGATAGCGTAGGGTTTGCCCT
Organism: Triatoma infestans; assembly: GCA_011037195.1. Taxonomy (NCBI): domain Eukaryota; kingdom Metazoa; phylum Arthropoda; class Insecta; order Hemiptera; family Reduviidae; genus Triatoma; species Triatoma infestans. The sequence continues at coordinate 142,745 of JAAEAF010003567.1, forward strand.
CCCCTTCTGCGAATAATAATAAGTAATAGTTTATAAATAAGTAAGACAAAAAAAGAACCAACAAAGTGAAAATGGTTTATTAGAAGTGTCTGCAAATAAAACTTTAAAATAAGAAAACTAACTCAAATATAAAATTTTTGCTTTTCAAAAGGTGGGAATATCAATGTGTTGACGTTTTAGGGAACTTGTTTTTTGCCTATATGTGCGCCAAATACACGTAGTTTACTCATAAGTTTCGGTTCTGAAGACCGTACAAAAGGACTATCTTGTCCACAAGATGCCATCTAAAAGAGATTTGTTCGATTCCTTTTTTTTTGGGAGATACTTAATTTTGATTGAATTGGCTCAGGCATAGATTTCCATCTATTTAGTATCCTTTAATTCTTTGTGGACTGCGCCAACTACATAAAATTAAGATAATCCTCTGCCTCCTTCTATTGATGTCTTAGCAACATCACTGGCTGAACTGTAGTAAAGGTTACACAATGTCTTACCTATGGAGGTAAATAGACAAACTATTTATTACGGGGGCCAATGCTAACTTCATCACACATCACACATAATGCCATCTAGTGCCAACGTGGAATATCTAATATATCATTAATGGAATACCATCATTAATTTATGGTAATATGTTCAAACTTAATATAATCAAGCCATAATAGTTAGGGAATGGGAAACAGGTTGGATTTTATACTCTAAATTTACGACAATGTCAAAGTGCAAGCAACCATATCGTTCACTAAATAGTATTAAATCAGAAGATTTTCTCTTCCTAGAGCCTCTACAGCTCAATTCCGCTGATGGACATTGTTGCCTGTAATGAGAGAACACTGTCCGGAAGCTAGCAGTGCACTGAAAAGGCTCCGGTCGCCAATCACCTTAGATGTTGTTGTGCCTTAAATTAAAACTATATATATATATAAAATCAACAAATCAATAAATGTATTATTTAACTTAAACATGAAGTTGAGGTAAACTCTATTTACGATCTTGACAACTTTTACTCTGTTGAAGGATGAAAATCCGAAACCGGTCAGGAATATTTGAAACATGCATGCTATGACGAATAAAATATCAGATTTTATCCAGAATTGCGGACCCATCCTCATATTCAAGAATGCTTAATTATTTAAGCAAAAATTTCAGATATAGAAAATCACTTTCAAATAAACGGGTTAGAAGCCCCTCCCCCCCCAAAGAAAAATGTGTTTCTCTATAAGCTTTCTTATTCTTTTAAAGAAAGATCATTAATTATTAGAAAATAAAAACAAATAAAGAAAAAAAAATGTAACTTAATATTTACCATTAACTTCTTTAGTTCTTTGTAAATTTGATTTTTGAAAGTTCATTTTACTGTATTTATTTTTTAGTTTGAGCTTATACTCTTCTGAATTGATGATCTTTTTTTAAAATTATTTTCTTTATTTTCAGGTGTGTGGACAGTACTTTGTGATCAGTATTGGTGCTTAGGCAAGACCTTTCCAGAGATGTGTGTTGAAGATCCTCAGCTTTACTCAGATCTACAAGAATCGTCACTCATCATTATGAAAGGCGATCTTAATTATAGGAAATTATTACAGGATATAAACTGGGAGCCAACCACTCCATTTTTGAAGGTTGTTGGAGATTTTCACCCTGCTCCATTAATTGTACTAAGGACTTGTAAATCAGATGTGATTTGTGGCTTGCGTCCTGGGCAAGCTGAAAAAGTATCTCAGAAACATCCTGATTGGCTGGTTTCAGGAGATTATGGATTAATGCAATTCAATTCTTACTCAGATAAAGATTAATAAATTACAGACGAATATTTTTAAGGAATGTTATATATTTGACTTTGTTTTTGTTTTTATTATTTTAAAGTTTCTTTTGCAGACACTTTTAATAAATCATTTTCACTTTGTTTGTTTTTCTATGTTTTATTTATTTATTTATAAACTATTGCTTACTAGTGCTTTTATTATTATTCTTTTCCTGTATAAAGGTTTTTATGTAGTTTCCGAATAAAAGATGAAACAATGGGTGATATGAATAAAAATCAGATATGTCCTCAAAGCTTAACAATTTGGCGTATGTAATCCAACTGGTAAGGAAAAAAAAAAATCTAATCAGGCGCTGAATTCAGGAGAATGTTTAGCAAATTTCAGAAGAATAAAATAAAATTAATGCTACTGGACTAAATATTTAGAGTCGCGTCTTTTTGAGTAAAAGAGGTGAAATAATATAGAAGTATATGCATAAATATACAAGAAAATATATAAGTACAATGAAATAATATATAAGTTAATAAAAACTTTCCAAATGTTGTAAAACGTATATGCTCAAGTTGCTGTTATTTGTTTGTTTTTACATTTATACTCTAGGTAGTTGACTTGAAATTCTATAGTTTACGCCCAACACCGAGTATGTTAATTCCTACTTTTAACAACAGATCGCACGTCACTTCACTAAAATAGTGGTATATATAGATTTAATAAAAAGAATACATAAAGTTGTTAATCTTTTTTATTTTATCATGTAATATATAATTACTTAAGTAATGGAAATTACTTTTCTTCTAACAAAGCAATTTTGGGCAATGTTTTTTATAAGGAAACATTCGTGAAACTTACAATTAAGCTTAAGATTTAATTGATAGCCTTAACATAAAGCTAAGAGAATTTTTATTCAGAATTGAATATTTATTCCATTATCTATACCATTCTTTTACTGTTACTTTGATTCAAAAGGTTTTATTCTTCATTTCACCCTTCATTACAAGTGATAGTAAAATTGGCTTAAGGACCTAAAGTTAGTAGCAGGAATGGTTTTAAAGACTCGAGGTTCACAACGTGGAAGCAGCCTCAGTTTAATCACGATATCCTTTAACAAAAATTATTGTCTAACAGTTGTCAGCCTCAAGCGTTTAATCTCTAATTTCATAGATTTGATAAGTCGTTTTCTCGAAAAGTTAACAAATCATCAAGCATAAAAAGTAGTTAATGTGACAAAAAAAAAACAAAACATAAATGTATACAACAAGCAACGATACATTTATATGTCTTCAAAATTTTGAATACTTCCAAAATGTATTTTGAAAATTCTAATTCGCTAAATTTATATTATATTTATAAAATGATTAGTCAACCGTCATTTGACCACTACTCCTGATTGGCAGTTGGATTCAACCGCCCTTAAATAGGTATTACTTTACAATAAAATAAATAACATACTAGATATTCTCCTAAAAAAAATTCAGAAGCAAAAAGCGTATCTTATTTGGATTCATCGTTCAAAATTGGTGTAATTATGTAACATTCACTAGGTTAGATAGATAGATACTTTATTCGTACAGCACCAAAGGTACAGAACAGTGTCAAAAAAAGAAAAAGTTTCAATCATTTACAGAGGTACTCGTTTTTCACGGTTAGATAGAATGAGTGTTAAGTTTTCTCTTAAACTGTTTCTAAAATAACAAGTTGGGATTATTTCATATATTGGGAGCGCATTTTGTCGTGAAAACGATAAATTAAATAAATCTTGTGAAAGTCACAATATTTATACATACTACAATTATTCAAATATTATAAATTTTCTTCCATCTAGGAATTTCCTATAATCGTTTAGATATCTTTAGAATTATACATAATAAGGCAGAATTAGTCCCGTGATAGCGAACATGCCGGAGTAGAATGCGTAGGTCTCGCGTTCAAGTTCAGGCAACGCTGTCTTTAGATGTTCTAAAGGAGCTTCTACATCAGCTCCCTATCTGATAGTGGATATTGCCACTTTTTGGAGGCTTTGTCAGTGAGAAGGCTTCGGGCACCAAACCCTTTAGAAATTGACCGTTTAGGCGCTCCCCCCCCAAACAAATATAATGTCAGGGCACCGTACATTTTACTTGCTGATTCATGATTGTTCTTGTTTTTCAAGTAAAAATGGCATACATTCCCCAAAGAATTTTGCATGCATCCATCAAACAAAATACCGAAATTAATATTTTTTGTTCTTTACTACTTTTCAAATTACAAAAATTCTTTACTACTCTACAAAAGTTTGTTCAAAATTTTGGAGGATTGTCAATGAACAGCTGTTCCACTCTTGTAAACATTGATTACATTGATCAGATTTACTTGATCCATTCATACATAAGAGGTTGTAAATATCTCAGTAAATATAAATAAAAAAAATCTGGTGTGAAACACTTTCTCTTACTCCAATTTAAATAGTCAGCAATTTTTCGAACTGATGATTCAATATGTGGACTGCACGACATACATTAAAAAAAATGAAGGACAATGTAATTAATAGCTACAAACTTCCAGGTTAAAGAAATGTTTTTTGAACTAAATATTATGAATCCCTTTGAGAAATTTTTATGGGTGTTTAACAACAAATTTATTTTATCCCACTAGTATAAATAGCCATATACAAAATGGCTATTTAGAAATAACTTGATTTTTTTGGATTTTTTTATAAAAATTTTTTGGTAATTTATAACATACCTACGGAGGAAAAATTGATAAAAAAATTCTAAACTAGATTTTTAATAGAAATAATTAGCCAATCACAGTGTATAAGTGAAAGTGTCAAATGTGGGCTTGGACAACATAATAATTAGAAATTTCTGATTGGTCTAAATTACACGCCCACATTTGACACCTTTACTTCTACATTGTGATTGGTTATTTATTTATAGCTACTTATTTCTATGAAATAATCTAGTTCAGAATTTTTGTACTAATTTTCCCTACGTAGGTGTTTTATAAATTATCAAATTGTGCAATAAAAATCTTTAATGAAAATATTTAAAAAATCAAGTTATTTCTAAGATAATATTAATTTACTGTTATATATTGTCGGAAATTTCATTCCGTGATTGGAAATATAGGCAAAAAAGAATTAGGCAGAAATGCAAAATCGACCGCCATTTTTTATTTTGCCGTACATCTCTAATCTAATCTAGAAACTCGGGGCCTCCAAATAGAGGTTTAGCACTTAGACCTCAACTGGGGCCATTGTGCATCCTGTCTCATCAGCCTGTATAATTAAAAAACGCTAGGGCTGAGGCGGGTGGAATTTTTGATCCCGCTTTCGGCTCCAAATTATGGACGCCAAATTTCAGGAATCGCCTGCGAGAATAGTACACGCCCTCTCCAAGAAGATGAAGCGGTGTCTCATCCTTTTGTTCATATTTCCTGCAAAATGTGTCCACAGAGAGACCCATATTATGCAGATGTTTCCGTAGAAGACAATTCCCTGTAACTAGGGCAGTAATCCTCCTTAGCTCCACTTTGTTTCTGCGAGGAGATAGTTTCTGAGCGTCTTTGAGGGGCCCTCCAGGAAAATCTTAGAGTGCCTCAGTCCCGCAATATGTTTCCAATATAATGTGTGTTTACGAGTTAGCCATTTTTTAATGGCCCCACAAGCAGTTCTGTTCGAGAAAGGCTCAGGAATATATAACGCTTCTAATTTCTATAATTTATTTGTTTAATTGCTTTATTAATTAGTTCGAATCTTTATTTACTTTCTCTTACTCCCAGTAAGAGCAAGTATTAGGATGGTGTCAAATTTTCGATATCGAGTTTTCACCGGAAATATCCGTTTTGAGGTCCCCTGAGTCAAAAAAAGTGGTTTTTAGAAAATGGTCTGTATGTGTATATATATATATATGTGAACAGCATAGCTCAAAAACGAAAAACCGTAGAAAGTTGAAACTTGATATTCCGTTGAAGTATCACCATGGCATCTGACTGTGGGACATCTGTCAAAATTCCTCAACCGGAAGTACCACTTTACTTGTTTTTTTTTATTTATTTTTTTGCGTTTTTCTCAAAAATAGCTCCGACGATTTTCTTCAAACTTTATATATCAACTACACCAACAAAGAGCTTCAACTTTTATTTGAAATTCTTGGAAAATTCATTTAAGGGCAGTTATGGAGGAGGGTTGTGGTTAGGTTTTCATCTAAAGTGCTATTTCAGTTTATTAAACAATTCTATCATCTAAATAAGGTTAATTAGAATTGAATATGTTGTTTCAAAAAAATCGGATAACCGGAAGTGCGTTTACATTACCACTTTTACTCAATGATTTTTTTCACTTTTTCGCGATTTTCTGAAACGTGACTCCGATGATTTTCTTGAAACTTCTTATATAAACTAAACTTACAAAGATCTACAACTTTTCTTTAAAACATTTCTCTGGGAAAATTCATTTAAGGGCAATTTTGGAGGAGGGGTAGAGTTATGTTTTTCTCTAAAGTGCTATCATAGTTTATTCTATCATCCAAACAAAATTAATTAGAAATAAATAGAGGCCAAAATTCCGAGTTTCAAGAAAATTAGTAAACCGGAAATGCGCTTTTACTGGACAGTTTTTTCAGTTAAATTTGGTACGCAAGCTATAAAATTTGTCAATTATAATTTTGAGAACTGGAGTAAGGGAAGTTGTGTGAGTGTTTCACACCAGATTTTTTATTTTGCTGAAAGAAACTATATTTTGATTGAATTAGCTCGTGAGGAGATTTGCGTCTTTATAATATATACTCTTTCAATAGTGTATTAACTGAATTTGCTCTGTGCAAGTCTGTTGACAAAATTTTGACAAAACATCCTGAATATAACCCAAGAAAGTTCGATGGGCGAACGTCCGAAACCGATCGATGACCACCAAAAGAAGCAGGCTATCACGAAAATATCTCTGACGCTTTCCAGCTCAGCGGAACGAACTACAACATCTGAGATAAGTAATTTTATAAGCATGGTTCTCGACCGGAGGCTTAACTTTGCTAACCATATAAGGAACAGAATGAACTGAGGAAAGGCAGCCATATAGAGCTTTTGCACTATAAAACAGTAGTTAGACCAATGATACTACATGCCTCCCTTGTCTACATGTCCCTCCTGGCACGTCGATCCAGTTTCACCTCGCTGCAGGTGATGCATAATAAGTTCCTCAGTTTAGTAACTTCATCACCCAGGAATACCCGAATCCTAGACTTGCACGTTTCTAGGAACATCGACTATGTTCAAGAATATATCAGGGTCGCCACAGAGAAGGTTTTTGACAGGTGCAATTTAAGTACTAATCAATTTTGCACAGTGATAGGGGACTATGACTTGGGGGATTGTACTCAGGCACAGGAGACTGAGGAGTGCTCTACTATAAAGAATCGACCGCACATAGCTTGGGTTTTTTAAAATGTTTCCCAAATCATTTGTATATTAGACTTTAAACAATTGTATATACGTATTTACCTTTAGGAGGTTATAGCTGCTAAGGCTGACACTCCTGGAGTTTTAGTAAATTTACATGATTATAAATAAAGCATTTATCTATTTATAAGTAATTTTGCGACAGGAAAATTAGATCATTTAATAGAAAAAAATTAACAAGTAAAAGTAAAGATTGTAGATGATAAAAGAATAAACGAAAATTGCCAGAACTAATATTACTGTGTGTTGCTAATAAATTTGCTGGTGATATTATGTACTTCAATATATTACCATTTAAAAATGCACCCTAATTTGCTCCCCACTATAACAGTTTACTACTGCGAACTGCTTTCCAACTACTTTTATGCTGCCGTCCATGTGTTGCACTCAAACGGCACTATATCATTCTTCTAACTTAGGGGAGAAGTGTTTCACTGTCTCTTTAAAATTGGTTCATAGTATGAATGGGTTGGAGTAAAAAAAGAAAAAAAAGACGTATGAAGTTCACGACTTTATCGTACAAGAAAGATTCACTCTCCCTTAGCTATTCGCTAGGCCTAATACTTACCCTATCTACTGTTTAAACTGTTCCTCTCTTCGTCTATCTTCTTCTTTTCTTTCGTAAATCGTACCCCTACTGGTCGCCCTTCTACTAAAATCTCATATCATAAGTCAGTTCATAATTCGTATAGCTATGTTTCAATTTTACGCCTAAAGTAGTAAGTAAAAAGAAACTTATAGGTTCCCCTCATAACTAAAGGCGTTACTGTAAATCATTTAATTTAAATTACCAACAACTTGTTCCACTTAAAATATCATCTAATTTTTTTTCTCCTTATATATTGTTAATTCTATTTTTGGCAATTGATAAAAGGAAATCTCAATATTAATTAAAAATATCTTCCAAAAATTTTAAAAAGCAAAACTGTTAGGGCGATCCATAAAGGATCAGTTGGCGATATATTAGGGGACGTATGGTAAACACGCCGCAGTTCCATCAACGTTTAGTTTTGACCTTCGCTATGTAGGTGCGCTATGAACTGTAATTTCCCATTTTTTCTCACGATTCTGGGTCAACACAGACTTTGCCCTCACGGGAATCGAACCCTGCATTCTTGCACCGAAGGCGAAGGCGCTAGCCACTAGATCAACGCATGAGGACAACTGCTCTTAGAAAAAGTATTTTTACTTTCATTAACTGCTGTTAGAGGAAGTATTTTTACTTTCACTAACTGCTGTTAAAGGAAGTATTGTAATCGTGTCAAATTTTCGATATCGATTTTCACCGGAAATGTTTTGAGGTCATCCGAGTCCATGTAATAGGATCCGAAGAGAGGGATCTAAAGCAGAGAGAGAGAGACACACAAAATTGAGAGTCTCATTCGCTAATTAGGCCAGACTAGAGTGGGAGACTCTGTTTAAATACAGCTGCGCTAGCCCTACAGGGGTCCGTCTTTCAACAGTTTATACAGCAGTTACAACGCGTCAGCAACCAACCACTACCCTTTTCTTCACCCACTCTAAAACTCTCGCTACCAATTTCTATATTCGAGTAAAGTCCTGGCAGTTTGTGTTACTTTCTCATTATGCTGTGTTCAAGTATCATTTCCAGTTTATTTATCTTTCAAAACCAATTCTCTCCTTCTCATATCCATCATAAATATGTTGCCAAAATTCTGAGTTTGAAGAAAATCGGTTGACCGGAAATGCATTTTTATTAAAGTTATTTCAGTTCCCTGCAATTTTCTCTATAAAAACACCGATTGATTCCATTCAGTTTGATATATTAGCCTGTAAATTTGAATATGTAGATTTATAACTTCTGTTTGAAACTTTTGTCTGAGAAAGTTCATTTGAAGTAGTTTTGGGGTGGGAAGAGGCTATTTTATCTACTTTATTTAGCCTTTTTTTGGCTTTTGCAACCGATCTTCTCCATGGTGGGGTCAACTATTAGAGCTTAAAACGGACTTTTCTAATGAATAATTCTGTTTAGAAGGGGAAGGGGGATGTTTAAATATCAAATTATATCGGACGAGAATAAATGTATTTAATAAAATTTTATGAAGGATTAATAAATAACAAACGTTGTTTTCAATAATTAAATAATATTTCTTATGTATATAATTATAAGTCAGAACGCTAAAATCTTAAGAGGAAATAATCAACTACAAAAATTTTCAGTAGATAAGAAATAATTGAATAAACTCCACTCACCAAATTTTTACAAGTACTAATATACATTAATTTATCCTAGTTCCTACAATTGTAAGGGCCCACAAATAAAAAAATACACTTACATTTTCGCACGGTTGCAACCTTTTATCGTAAGTCTTAATTAGCACACTATTGTAAGGGTGTTGTAAGGAGATGTTGGTTGTTGATGATGATAGATAAACACCTTAAGATTGGTTTAAGATATATAATTGATATATGTATATATATATATAACTGACTGCCAGGGACTTTACACTTTAGAATTTAGAACTGAACTGAACTGACAGACTGACGTGGCTAACATGATATGTACGGAGTGTGAATCAACAGAATGATGTCTGATGTGTAAGACTGAATTGAACAGAATTGTCCTTGACTGTCTCTCTCTCATATATATATCCACTGGCCGAACCTCTCCTCTCTGTGCGAGAGGGACTGTTTCTCTCCGCTAGAGTGGATAAGTGGTGGGGGTTCACTACCCCTACACTATTAATGACCAATTTCTATGTAAAACATGACAAAAACCTATTTTCAGCAGAACTTACACAATAGCTTTAGGAAAAAATGAATGACTATGATAAATACAATTTACCTGATGGTATACTGCCAACTACTATTGATATCGCCACATTTCGAATGAGGGTTGTATCAAGTATGAAATTTCTTTAACCCCGGAAAGGGCGACTTGACGAAGATCCTCAACATCACTCCCACTTAATATCGACGCCAAGGAACCGTACGCTGATAACAAGGCCGCTCTTGGTATAATAATCATTGTTTCGGAAGAAGGGTTTTTATTTTTCCCATTCTCTGGTGTTCCTCGGTTCCCAGATGATTCCTTTAGATAATTAGTGGGAACACTTCCTTATTAACATTGGCGCGGCTATTTCAATTACACCTCCCAGCAACTTAAAGAGGCGTAACCCTAAAGATTTTAATTTATATGCGGTAAATGGTAGCACGATAAGAACATTTGGTGAGCTGACCACAGCATTAGACCTAGGGCTCAGGAGGACCTTCACTTAGTAGTAGCCGATGTAACTAAACCTCTCATCGCAATGGATTTCAGTTTCTTTATGACCTCAAAGTTAGTAAACTTATTGATAGGAAGACTGGACTGACCTCTTCAGCAAAGCTTCAAGGCACAATACTCCTGTAATTTCTGTCCTCCCGGAAGATTAGAAATGTGAGATATCTTGTGGGATTTCCCAGACCTTTACCAATCAAGAATGTGATAAAGCTGCATATTGTAGAAACTACGGGCCACTCATATCTAGGAGAGCGGTTATACCACATCCGTTACTCGATATTTACTTAAGTCGAAGAAGAACGAAAAAACTCCGATTGATTGAACTGAAGAAGCTAACCAAGCTTTAGAGAAATGCAAGGAAAGTGTCGAATCGACACTTGGTCATCCCAACTGTATCACCTAGCTATCATTGTCCTACCATGCTTCGAACCACTGTGAGGGAGTTGTATTGTAGTAGAAATAGGCTGATCATTGGGAACCTCTCAGATTCTTTTCCAAAGCGTTATCAGAATCCAAGCGTAATTATTCAGCATACGATAAGGAGATTCTGGCAATTTATTCCGCTGTCAGTCATTTCAAGCAAGAAGAAGAATTTCGACAGTTCATGCGGCAGAAAGCAAGTTCGGCTTTCCCACTGAGAATTCGGTGGTAGAGGTACGTTGAGAGGGAGGAATACCAGATAGCTGACAAGTTGTCGAAGAATGAATAAATCTCGTTAGCAAATGATCTGGAAGGGCTAGCCGAGGCGCAAAGAACCGATACGGAAGTCGAAGCATTCAAGGGATAATCAAAACTCTGGTTCCAGCACATCCACCTTCCCGAGAGTAATGAATCAATGTTCAGCGTAGATATATTCTAATCATAACCGTTATAGTAATCTATACTTTTACCTTGTTCTCCTATTTCTGATTGCTTTACCAGGTCTCCTTAAGTCTATAAGAAGGACATTAACACTTTAAATTCCTTTCTTTTTTTTTTTGGATATATCGATTATTTTCGATAATGTTTGTTTATTATCACTTTTTCTATTTCTTATTAACAATGAATCTCAAAATAAACAATAATTCCTCTTATAGGAGTAAGAGAAAGTAAAAATAAGGGGAAAATTTGAACTTTTCATGTAGATGCGAGTAAATTTTCTTTTACATATTATTTGTAAGTACTCAATATGAATTAACGTTAAATTATGAAATATCAACTATTTAGGCAATATGTTTCCTGGGACTTGCTCTCTTCGAAGCAGCATCACTAAGTGGTTAACCCTTTACATATGGTTGAAAAATAAATAATATATTGAGTTGTGTATAGGGTCAGGATCAATTAGTTGCTTACATCAAAAGGGAGGTGTTCCAATCTGTGCGGACCTTGAATTAGATAGTGGCTAGAACAGAGAGAGCTAGATATAGTGAA